>OVAN01010182.1:0-16026 GCA_900406275.1 Anastatica hierochuntica | reverse complement strand
TCTCCTGTGTCCTGGAAAACCAAAAAGCAAAAGACGGTGTCTCATTCTTCTGTTGAGGCGGAGTATAGGTCGATGACGGCTGCATTACGAGAGACAAAGTGGATGCGTGGCCTTTTGCAAGAATTGGGTGTCGATCAGACTCAGCCTACGCGTTTCTTCTGCGATAGTAAAGACGCCATTCATATTGCTGCAAACCCGGTTTTCCATGAACGTACCAAGCACATTGAGAATGATTGTCACTCGGTCTGTGATGCGGTTCGGGATGGTATTATTGAAACCAAACACATTCGTACTCATGACCAATTGGCCGACTTGCTTATCAAAGCGTTGGGAAAAGCACAATTTTAGTTGTTAATATCCAAGTTGGACATTCACAATGTTCATGCTCCAACGTGAGGGGGAGTATTGGATAAGGATTCATATATATTGTTATTCCTATTATGATAAGTATTAGGATCCTATTCTTTAGGAGTTTTGTGTCTATCTCTACGTTCATAAACACTTGTATAAATACTTTAAAGTTGTGAATAATAGAATCAAGCTTTGATCGACACACAATTCTACACATAAAAAGCATCATTACCAAAATTAATTCAACCAATAGAAAATTATACTGCAGAATACAAATAGTCACTAACATCAAATAACATTAAATTTTCACATTGAAATTTGAAAATATCAACTAATTTGATATAAATTTTTTTTCTAAAACATCAACTAATTCGATACGGAGAGAGTATTACAAAATTGTTCTGTCAAATTTAACTTCTAACTCTGCCACTATCACTATGTGTGTAATTAAAAAATGAAATGTTCGAAGATTAAGAATTATATAAATTTGGATCTAAGTTGATCAATAAGGAGGCAATGCTCACTCAAATGTCACTTAAATGCTCTTCTAACAAGGATTTAATTCTCGCTTCTCGCGAAACAAAAGCTTTATTAATAATTTTTATGACCGTTGAGCTTTTAAAAATTAGTATATGTTAACAGCAATATTGTGTTGAGAAAAAGAATATGTATCATTATAATATTAGATTAATTAAAATTAAACATTTTAATTTTTGTTTACTGCTATTAACGTGCGATGGATGTTAAAATTTGTTAAGATACGCGGAAAACTATGCTAGTTATACAAAAATTCGAATTATTATTCGAACGATTAAAAAAAAAAATTCTATTCGAACGATTAAAATATGGTGAAAACGTATTTTAACCAAGATTCAATTAGCCAGTTGTTTCAATTTTGTGAATCGGATGCCACATTTATTTTAATGTTATTTTTCAAATCATATGTATCATTTGTATTTTGTGGCTAATTTTCATGACAATGTCACCTCATCATATATAAAATTGACAAGTGTCCACCCCATTTATTAATCAAACCTTTGAAACTCTTTTCTTTTATAAGTTTAGTTTAATCATAAATAATTAAGTGTCTAATGATAATTTAATAAAATGTAATTGTAAATTAATTATCATGAGTATATATATTTTGTATTCGATTATTTATATTTACAATATACTTTTTATTTGTAAAACGTGAAGTTCGTTATTTTTTGCTGGAAATCGACAATGAAAATAACAAATACATAATTCAGTCTATGCTATGATGGATTTGTAAGCAGCTCTGTCAGTAAATGGAATTTGCGTCACCTCAAAAATGAAGATGCTCGATTTAGGTAAAAATTTAGCTTTTCATGCATTTTTTCTATTTTTTCGTTAATGTATGGTTTAAACATGCACAAAGACCAAATAAATGAATAAAATTGTTATGCATAACACAAGAATTTTAAGAATACTACGTCCAATAATTTCATCTTCTAC
Source organism: Anastatica hierochuntica (assembly GCA_900406275.1). NCBI lineage: Eukaryota > Viridiplantae > Streptophyta > Magnoliopsida > Brassicales > Brassicaceae > Anastatica > Anastatica hierochuntica. The sequence goes on along the minus strand of OVAN01010182.1, from coordinate 14,199 downwards.
CGTAATTATCTTCTCAAATAAATAAATAAATGTAATATGTATATATAAATATATATTTATAAAACTTTTTCACATGATAAGAAGCATAAATTCTTTTATATTACTCTTTAACTTTCTACAAATTTTTTTGGTTTTTGATATTAGTTTCGTTCACGTATTATTCTCGTGGATAGTCTAACTTATGGGTGAATATATATATTTTAATTTTTTTATTAATGGTAAAAATCGTTTAGTCATTGTCATTTATTAAAATTACGAAAAGATCAAGTTGCTATAAAATAAAAAATTATAAGTTTAAGAAACATGCGCGTATAACATATGTCCAGAAAATTGTAGAACTCCTCTGTAGATGTTTTTACTTTCGTTTTGTTCTTATCGTCTGTAACAAGTTTAATGAACTTTTTCCGGCGACAAATATCAATTTTTTGTTTTTTTTCTTCTTATGTTACTCATATGTGACTGATAATTTTGATAATTTGATCATTTTTTTTTTGAAAATCTTTTGACTATTGTTATATCTCTCGGATTTGATATGAAGCAATTAATTTGTTGGGTGGAGAAAAAAACAAAAAACTTGCACTGAAGGAACAATCTGTCGAGAGAGGAGAAGCTGTAAAAAATGTGTTCCTCGGAATGACTCAATTGAAGTTAGAGGATTCTCTTGACTCAAGTTGTCAATACATATTTCGGTTCCTCTAAACCAATTTTTATACCAATCAATTTTTTAGACTTGTGACAAATAAGTTATTTTTAAAAATGTTTTAAAAACTTTTGAATAAACATTTACAAAAATAGTGTAGACCTATTATAATATATCCACACGTGTGCACGGGTAGGGTATTGATCTAGTGTGTATAATGTATATATATCTTGTTAATGATGCAATTTAATTGAAAAAAATCTCGTGTAATTGCTATTTTGAAGATTCCTTTGCACACTACCAAACGGTCCAAACCTATGACACCGTTTCGAATCCCCATGCATGCTTTTATGTTTTAACAAGCGTTAATTTTCTTTTGAAAAATAGCCAAGAACCGGTCCACACTGTTCGAACTCGACACATACATGGTGTGATTGTGTAAGTTTAGTCGTACTCTTTACGAAAGTTGAAAATAGTCAACGTTCATGTGTTATACAAAACTTTTTTTTTTTTTTGGGTCAAGAGTTATACAAAACTTTTGTTTCATCATTTAGAGCACAAACAATGCAACTTTTTTAACACAAGTTCTTAACAAAAAAAATATATTAAAATATTGAGAAAGTGGGAGAGAGAAAGAAAGAGGGATTCTTCCACTCCTTATGGAAGAACCATCTTTACATTTTTTTTTAATTTTCTTTGCAAAATGAAAATAATATTTACAATCATTTACAACTAAAAAAGAAAAAAAAGAAAAAAACCTCTCTGTGGGCGATCGAAATAGCGACAGTGTCGCGAGACCTTTCATCTGCCACACGGAGTCACCGTCCGACCAATCTCCGGCGAATTCATGGGGGTTTTGGTGTCGGTTTCACGGCGCTCCTCGTGAGCGGTTTTCCTCCGTCCATCTGTGACGGTTACCTCCGAGAATCATGGATTCTCAACCGCCTTAATCTACAACTGTCATGGTTCAGATCTTCTATAAAGCATCGTTTCTCTTCTGCATGTCTCCTTTTCACTTCATCTTTCTCAATAATGGCAGATCTCCGCCGTCGATTTCAGAATCTGGATCTCGGAAGTGATGATGCTCCGATCTCTCTACCGCTTGAAGTTTGTATACAAGCATCGACCAACAATAAGTTCTCTGTGGTGGTGATACCGACTAATCCTTCGAAGCAAAGGCTCCGGGCAATGATAGACCACTTGCGAATCTGTGGGGCTTTGGAGATGAAATTCGTGGTCGCATCATCAGACCAAATCGTCTCCAGTTCTTGTTCAACTCTGTGTAACAAATGAACATCATTCTCCGAAGAACGCCATGGTCGTTTGCTGACTGGATGTTGGCCGTTCATCGCTGGACTCCAAACCCGTGGGAAGAGACGCTCAAAATCATCCCTTTCTGGGTTCAGATTAGGGGAATTCCTCTGCAGTATTTGACCAGAGGTATGATCGGTTACATAGGTAGCACTCTTGCACCGGTTGATGATATTGATTATGATGAGAATTCAAAGAGGGCTGATTATGTTCGGGTCAGAGTGCTTTGGAATGTGGATAATCCTTTAAAGTTTAAAAGGAATTTCAGATTTGGTGTACCAGTGGACACCATGATTGAATTTAAGTATGAGCGTCTCCGTAATTTCTGTCACCTTTGTGGGTTGTTCTCTCATGACCGCGGGGTTTGCCCATCTAATGGAGAGGGTAATGCTACTGATGATGATGAGTATCATCCTGTGATGAATATGGAGGCTAATCAGGAGGTGGGTGAGGCACAAGGTGGAAACCATCAACAAGTGCACATCACACCAGTGGGAAGTTTCCAAGATTCAGACCAGGGAGATTCTGACAGAGACCGTGTTACGGATTCAGCGGATCACATTGACCAAGGGCGTTGGGATGAAGACTTTATGGTTGAGAGAGCCCACTATTTAGCAGTCAGATTAGCGAAAGGGAAGTTCAGAGAAGATGAATTTGTGGGAGCTTTCACAGAAAACTTTGAAATGGGTGAAGGCTCTGGTGCTCCGGGTTTTGCTAAGCGTAAGAGAGAGGAAGCAGACTTGAATGTGCTTTCACCAACTCCTGATATGGCTGGGACGGACATGTGTCCTCTGCCGAAGCGTGAGCGTAATGAAGAATCACAAGGCTCGTGTTCACCACTTAACATAGACAGAGGCACGGGGGGCCCGGTACCCCCACAGGCACAATGAGGTTGTGTGCGTGGAACTGTCAGGGCCTTAAAGGGCCGCTGACGAATCCGCAACTACTGGAGTTGCGTAAAAAAGTTAATCCAGATATTTTATTTCTCAGTGAAACTATGAATTGTTGTGATGTGGTTCGTGATGTTGGTATTTCGTTAGGATTTGATAGAGTCATTTCGGTTCCGCCAGTGGGTAGAAANTGTGTCAAAAAAGATGTATTTGTTTCAGTATTGTATTGTGATGTACGACTCATTGACGTTGAAGTTAATTATAATGGTATGGTTTTTTATTTGTCGAGTGTTTACGGAAATCTGGATCCTTCTCAAAGACATCATTTATGGGAACGGTTGGAACGAATTTGTCGGGATCGCTCCGGACCTTAGTTACTTATGGGCGACTTTAATGAAATACGGAGTAATGATGAAAAAAAAGGGGGCCCATTAAGAGAAGCATACACATTTCGGGATTTCAACAATATGATTAGCTCTTGCGATCTAATGGATTTGAGACACAAAGGAAATAAATTCTCTTGGGTGGGCGAGCGGGGTACACATACCGTATCTTGTTGTTTAGATCGAGTAATGGTCAACTCTGAATGGTTATCCATTTATCCAGCATCTGAAGCAGAATTTCTAGATCTGTATGGCTCTGATCATAGACCTGTGGCTACATATATTGCAGCCGTTAGCACACTTAAATCAAAGCCATTTCGATTTGATAAACACATGCTGGATCTCGATAATTTCAAAGAATACGTTGCGAACGGATGGAACTCCCAATATCCTAAACATAATGACATTATGACTAAGATTCGGGAGTGTCGAAAATCAATGTCAAAATGTAGACGTGTCTCCAACATGAATTCTCAACGCAAAATAACACATCTGAAAACAGAACTTGAAAACGCAATGTTGTCATCGGGGCCACAAAGGAAAAACATACCATCTCTTCGAAAAGAGTTGCAACAAGCTTACCATCAAGAAGAACTATATTGGAAACAAAAAAGCCGGGTTACATGGCTAAAGGAAGGCGACCGGAACACTAATTTTTTCCAGGCTCGCACGAAAACAAGATTCTCTAAAAATCGTATTCATATGATTGTGGATAGTCTTGGCTGCGAGTATCGCGGGGACGACAATATAGGGCAACATGCAGAAGATTTCTTTACCAATATTTACAAATCCTCCCTGAATACACCGTCACCGAATCTTTTTGAGGGGTTCAACAAATCGGTAACTGCTGAGATGAATGCTCTTCTAACTGCAGATGTGTCTGCTGACGAAGTTTCCAACGCTGTCAAGTCGATCGGGGCAGAGAAAGCTCCAGGACCGGATGGCATTACTGCTGCTTTCTATCATAAATGTTGGGATATTGTTGGCAACGATATTGTCGCAGAAGTGAAAAGATTTTTCCAGAGTGCTAACATGAATCCAGAGATAAATCATACAAATGTTTGTCTTATCCCAAAAATTGAGAATCCGAGCACTTTCTCTGACTATAGGCCCATCGGCCTGTGCAATGTCACCTACAAAATCATCTCCAAAATTTTGGTTTTTCGGCTAAAATCATACTTACATACTATTATCTCCGAATCCCAAGCAGCATTTATCCCGGGCAGAATGATCTCGGACAATATTTGGATTGCTCATGAGCTTATGCACTCGCTCAAGGTTCGAAAAAGGGTTTCTCAAACGTACATGGATGTTAAGACAGATATCTCTAAAGCCTATGACAGGGTGGAATGGAAGTTTCTGGAGGAGACTATGCGGGCTTTCGGGTTCTGCGAAAAATGGATCAGTTGGATCATGGCTTCAGTAACAACAGTGAGATACTCGATATTGATCAATGGAAACCCTCAGGGTTTAATTGTTCCCCAACATGGTTTACGGCAAGGAGATCCACTTTCTCCATATCTATTCATCCTTTGTGCATATGTCTTATCTCATCTGATTAGTCAACATGTTCAGAAAAAACGCATTCAGGGAATCAAAATAGGGAATGGTGTGCCTTCGGTCTCCCATCTTCTATTTGCGGATGACTCACTTTTCTTCTGTCGAGCAAATTCTCAAAATTGTTTGACTTTGAAGAAAATTTTCATGTTATATGAGGAAGCTTCGGGGCAAATAATAAACCCTTCCAAATCCATGATCACATTCGGCTCTCGGGTTCCGGGTAGCAGACATCGTCAACTGCAACAAATTCTTGGAATTCACCATTATGGTGGTGGTGGTAAATATTTAGGACTTCCAGAACAATTTGGGCGTAAGAAAACAGAGATGTTTAATTTTATATTAGACAAGGTTTGACAAAGAACTTCTGGGTGGAGTGGCAAGTACCTCACGCCAGCAGGCAAAGAAATTCTCCTAAAATTTGTAGCCATGGCAATGCCTGTTTATGCTATGTCCTGTTTCAAGATCCCGAAGTCAGTAACAGCAGCAATATCCAGCCTCCTTCAAAAGTTATGGTGGGAAAAATCAGCTGATTCAAAAGGTATCCCATGGGTCGCTTGGAAACGCCTCCAGTACCCAAAAAAATTGGGTGGTTTGGGCTTTAAGGATTTGGATAAGTTTAACGATGCCCCCCTAGCTCGGCAAGCTTGGCGAATTCTAACCAATCCGACTACAATCTTTGCAAAATTATTCAGAACCAGATACTTCAAAGATACATCAATACTCCATGCGACACCGAAAAAATACCAATCGTATGGATGGTCGTCCATATTAACTGGTGTTGCGTTGCTAAGGAAAGGCCACCGATTTTTAGTTGGCGATGGAAAAACAATTGATTTAAGTAAGGATCACTGGCTACAGGTCATACCTCCAAGGAAAATAGAAAATACACAATTGAGGCCCCATGCAACACTGGCAACTCTAATTGTTGAATCTAAACATCGGCGACACTGGTGTGAGTCGGCTGCCCAAACTATACTCACAAACGATGAAGTCCAGCTTATGCAGACTATTTATCTTCCAAAACAATTATAACCTGACTGTCTCATCTGGTCGCACACCAGGTCTGGGGAATATACGGTTAGGTCAGGATATCAGGTAGTTATGGAGGAGGTTTTCTTCGCTTCAGACTTTGTGGCACCTCCTAGTGGAGACATAACACTAAAGAGGGACTTATGTAATTTACCCATTACCCCAAAACTCAAACATTTCCTATGGCGGATCATAGTTCGGAACTTACCAACCGCTAGTAGATTGGCCACAAAAGGAATACACCTGGACACAATGTGTCAAAGATGTTGTGCTTCAGTGGAGTTAATTAACCACACTTTTTTCCTATGCCCTTTATCACAAGCAACCTGGCGACTTACTGATATTCCAGTGATTTCAAGACAACTACCATCCTTAAATGTTGAGGTCAATCTGAAGCGCTTATTTGAGCTACAAAACGTACATGGTCTAGATCTAGAATCGAAGCTTCTCCCATTTTGGGTCCTATGGAGAATCTGGCTGGCTCGCAACGCGCTTCTATTTCAAAAGAAAAAACATCAAATCTCTGTTGATATCTCAATAGCACGAGCAGATGTCAGAGAATGGATTGCACTACAAGAACACCTTTGTAAGTTCCAACTTCCGATAATAGCCGATCATCGCCGGAAACCTACCTGGCGAAGTCCTGATCGCGATTGGTTTAAGTGTAACTATGATGCAAGTTACAACTTAACTTCCAAACAAGTCAATGCTGGTTGGATCATTAGAGACTCCACTAGTAAAGCACTTTTCTGGGGATCCGCAAACTTAGGTTTTGCCTCATCAGCATTGGAGGCAGAAGCAATGACTCTTCTGATGGCTATGTATTCCTCATACTATATGGGGTTCATGAGTATCATATTCGAAGACGACTGTCAAAGTCTGGTGGATCATCTACATGGAAAAACAAAGGAGGTAGCAATTGAGCTCATATGCAAGGATATTAAGCTGTTTCAAACAAGTTTCTCTCGGATTCACTACACTCATACATTTCGGGAAGCTAATCAACCAGCGCATGTATTATCCAAATATACTTTAACTGGATGTAATTTCTATTCAAATCGTTTTTTGCCTCCGGGCTAGCTACAAGATTTGTTACTGACAGATTCTGTAAACGATGTTAATTAAAGAATTGTTTTCACGTCGAAAAAAATAAAAATAAAAAATAAAAAAATTTACAATCATTTAAATAATAATATATTTAATTTTTTAGAATCCATATGGGGTTCTTTGGGATGAACATGGTCTTAGGTGCAATGAGGCCGAGGAATAAATAGGGTTTCTTATTCCCCAAGCCAACATCTTTTTGTTGGATGAAGATGTTTTTTTCTTTTCAACAAAAACAAATGTTATTTTTTCTTCATGCCAATTTTATTACTAGGCTCTATTTGGGTATACCGTATATATATATAACTATGTAAAAGTTTGTTGTTTGATTTGCATGACCATATTGTATATTGGGGTCATGAGTCACGATCAGGGGGAAGATACTTGGAAATGAAAGAGCCATGATACGAAGAAGCCAAAGACCATACAAGCCAACACTATATTCACCACTCTTTTTGGCTGCCATCTGTTGTTCTCCACCTCCGTTGCTCCTCCGTCTCCCTCATTGTTTCCCGACTCTCTCTCTTCCTCCGTTGACCCAACTCTCTGGTTTGTACCGCCCACGTTTCGAGCTATTGACCGACAAATCTCGCATATTCTGCTTCAATATAAATTATGTTAATTTCTATACCGTAACCCGCCAAAAAAAAAAATTCTATAACAATGTAACAAGTATTTTTAGTGGACAAAACTCTCGGGTGAATATCTGATAATGCATTATCCATAAACGCAAAAAGAAAAAAACTCCTATTAAAGAATTACTATGATTAATACGATGATTCTTTGGCAAATTATGTTGGTGCTTTAAGTAAAAACACCTCGGAATGTAAAATCTTCTTTTGCCTTTATTTCTTAATGGTTGGCACTTAGGTAGTGTCTTTAATTCTGTTTCCTATAAGACAATTCAACGGTTTTCTATAATATTAAGATTATTAATTTTCAAATCAAACATAATATGAAAATATAATAACAGTAAAATTTGAATGATTTTACCTATATTAAATCAATAATTTTTCAAAAAGAGGTACTAAAATAAATGGGAAAACTAAAAAATATAAAAGGGCAAAAATTCCAGCAATATATTGGAAATAAACAACAACAGCATAATCTCCTAAGAATCCTAACATTTTCGATCTAATCAAAACCCATCGCACGAAAATAATTAAAAAAGTAAATAAGAACTAAATGAAAAAACAAAACAAAAACATTAAGTAGAAAAAAGTGGTTTACTTGTCGCCTTTGATCTTGAACCAAGTCTCAGCACATTGTCTATGAGCAACAGCCAAATCGTCTTTACACGAACACCCTAACTCCATCGCATCTCCACCACCACCACTCGTTTCCACTCCCAAGCCCAAGTGGCATATCCGGCAGTCTTTCTCCGGCGGCGCCGTCGCATCATTATCACAACAATCATCTATCTCAGACGACGACGCACTCACGGAGGACACTTTCCTCGACTCTCCTCCTTCGTATTCGTACGGTACTCCCATCGTAAAATAGAAGTAAGAGTAGCATGACGTCACGTCATCATCCCCGACGCTGACGTTACTTCCTCCGTCCGATCGCCGGTGATATCCGTACGCCGTTCCTTGCTCTAAATCAATATCTGTCATTACAAACTTTTGCTCAAAACAGAGAGATGTTGTTGTTCTCCCTTTTTTAGTTAATACTAATTGAATTTGAAGAACTATAAAGAAATGGGTTTTAATGGATTTCGTGATTTGAGAAACGAGATTGCAGGAGTGAATAGTGTGGTGATGGTGGAGCAGGAACAAGCTTTGGAACAAGAGTTAAAGTAAAACTCTTGTTTTGAAGGAAGAAGAAGAAACTGGTCAGGGATCGGTAACAATAAATATACATATAGAAAAAGAATTGAAAAAATAATCTATATATATACAAAGTAGGATAATTACAATTGGGACAGATCACTAATTTATTTGTTACTCCACTTTAGTTACTTCTCATAATAATGTATTCATTACTACTTTTACCTACAATCTATAGAGATATTTTATAGGGTAATTAGGTCCAATAAAATTAAATTTTTTAGGGTAATTAAATTTTTAACACCTCTAAAAAAAATTATGTGTATTTTATGTGTTTATGACAATTTTTTCATTTTGATCTACATACATAGACCGTCTGCAACAAATAATCTGTCTATTTGTTGAATAGCACAATTTTTTTTTCTTTTCATTTTTTTTTTAAATACTCTTTCCGAAAATTTTGTAATGTGATACTTTTAACATTATCAAAATAAAATCGTGAATCCAATTACGTTTCCCCTTTTATGTTTGGTTATTTGTGCAATTCATACACACGCAAAAATAGACATAATATTTAAAAATAGTCTGGTGGCATACAGTTTATACTATCTCAAATAGTAATTCTATTTATTATTTTAGTTAAAACATTTTTTTAACTTTTTTAGTTGTTTATATGTTTTCGAAATTATTAGATTAGTTGAAGTATCACATTTATTTACTTATATAGTAACCACTTCCAATCTATCTTATTAAAAGGAAAGTACATAGATCTTTTCATGTGTGATTTTTTAAAATAAACTTATTTTAAATTTTTTATTAAATGTATCTAATAAATTAATATAACTCTAATTAGTCATTTACATTTCCAACAAACATATTAGAATATTCCAATATTCTTTTCACATAATCATTATCAAAATTATAAACAAACATTATTTAAAATCATCAATTATCATCAAATTTAAATATAGTTTTTTCAAACTTAAAATAAACCCATAATTTTAAAATAATTATATTACAATATTATTATTTTCTAAATAAAATTTGGTACTAAATTCAAAAAAATTATAAAATGATAAAATTTAGAAAAACCTATACAAATTTATAAAAATAATTTATATAAACTATAAAAATTTAAGTTTAGTCATCTAATGCTTTTTTCTAAAATACTCTTACGGGTTTTGTTTCACGGTATTTCGGGTATCGGATATTATCCGAGCTGAACACATACGAGTACCCGCGGAAATTTGAAATTTCGAAAATCTCAAATCTAAACTCGGACCCGAAATTCAATATAATTGAAAATTCTAAAAGTTTTGAACATGAACCCGAATCTGAAACTTGAAATAACCGAAAATTCTAAACCCGATACTCGAAAAATCTAAACATGATTAATAATATATATAAATATTTTAAAAAATCTGGGCGGTTGCGCGGGTCGAACTCTAGTTTTTAAATTATTTGTGTTCGCTTATATGAAACTTAACTTTTTGGAATACATAGGCGAACTATATAAAAATAGACTATTTACTTATACGTTATAATAATTTCTGACTATTTACAAAATATATATTTGTTTCTAAAAATTCAAAATACGTTAGATATGAAAAAATCTACTTTTTCATTTATTTACAATTTTTTTTCAATATATATATATATATATATATATACCATTTGAAGTTTGGAGGGGTAAATGGATAAAATTGATAAATTACACTTGAAATTTTTTAATAAAAAATATAGATGGTTATATCCTTAATTAATCACTTCTCACCTATTATTCCACAAAGTTACCTATTTTATATAAGATAACATGTTTAGTAATAGTCTTATACTATTAAAATTGTTAAAAATAAAAAAAATTGTTAAAATTTACCTAAGCAGTTGTTAGGATAAATTTTAGACAGAAATCAAACAATGTAAACAATCGAAGGAAGTAGTCTTTTTATTGATAATGTATGAACAAACAAAGATTACAATAGAAAAATGACAAGGAACCATAATTCTATTGTAGTGGCTTTGTCTTGGTCGATTGTATTGGTGATTCTCTCCGTAGATGTCGAAATTAGGATTTAGGTCTCCCTGTTTATAGTAGATCGTTGACGGAGATGTGTAGATATTTTCTAGATATCATCTAGATATCTTATAGATTCGAAGAGTTATTGAGAATCTCGGATATAAGGAATATTTCCCTATATCTTCGCTTATTACCTCTTTCATAGGTATCCGGAAGAATAAAAAAAATATTTTTCTTTGATAGTTGTGATGCCTTTGGTAGTTGATAGTCGGGTTTCCACTTATCTTTGGTATGATTTCTCTTGACGCTGCTCTTGGTTACATGAACAAAGTTTTCTATGTGTTGAGTAGGGGAGAATTTATTTACCCTAACAATATATATATATATATATATATATATATAAATAAATAAAATTGTGTAGACACAATTATGATCTTTTAAAATTTCAGATAAAAGTAATTTCATTCTCTTGTATCTGCGAATAACCATAAATTGTTGTGAATCCGTTAAAAACTATTGTTATCTCCGGTTCGTTTTAAATGTCATTCCAAACTTTAATTTTTGTTTCATTTTGAAGAGATGTTATATATTTTTGTAAGAATTTTTAATAATATCTCCATTTATTTAGTTCATTAAATAGTCAAATAAAAAACAGTGCATTAAATAAGGGTAAACCAAAAAATTTGGTCACTTTTTTAATTTGTGTGAAAAAAATTTAAACGACATTTTAAAAATAACGGAGGAGTATAAGATAGTTATAAAAGATAACAAAACGATAAATCACAAAATGAAATGAAATAAAATCTTAATAAAATTTAAAGTATTGAATAGTGTGATTGTGTGACACAGTTTCATTATAGAATTTCCACTTTTAGATTTGCTTTGACCCGTTCCCGCTTCCGACCAATTTAATCACGGCTGGATCTGTTTTTCTTTTCTTTTTTTCTTTTGTCCGAATTGTTACTATTGCAAAATCTACGGTTTAAAATTGGTACGTACTCTTCGGTTTTGACTTTTGAGTCGCCTCTTGTAGAAGTTGTTGAATTTACTCTGTTTAAAGGATAGAACTTAGAGGAGTTTGCTTCAATTATGAGCTATGATTCTTTTTGGGGCTAAATTGTCATTAGATTCACAGGTAAAAACACATATATTAAATAGTAGAAAGTTTGTAAAGTTAACTTGTTTAAATGAATTAAATATATTTAGAAAATCGATTTTATACTCGTAGATTGATAGTAAAAATTTTGTAATTTGAATAGTTTCCTTTGATCTCTTCGTATACATACAACGATAGATATATAGTAATTACAATTGAGATAATCCTAAATTGAAGGAGATACAAACGTAACAAGAATGACTAAGTCTAAATAGCAACAAAAATATTTCATATTTTATCACTCTCTCGTAGTGTAAGCGTCAGTAGAGCAGACGGTTAGACTGGAACGAAACTCATTGAACACAGATGTCAAAAGGCCTTTGGTAAAGATATCGACGTATTGAAGTGAGGTAGGAATGTGCAGAACTTTGACTTGTCCAAGAGTCACCTTCTCCCTTACAAAATGCAAGTCAATCTAAACATGTTTCGTATGTTGATGTTGAACCGGATTGGTCGAGAGATACACAACACTAGTATAATCGCAAAACACCAAAGTAGCCTTGCTAAGAGGACAATGAAGTTCGAGATATTTCTTATCCAACAAGTCTCAGCAACTGCATTGGCTACACCTCGATACTCCGCTTCCGCACTTGAACGCGAGACCGTATGTTGTCGTTTAGAAAACCATGTGACCAAGTTATCACCGAGGTAAATACCGTAACCCAAGGTAGACCATCTCGTATCAAGACAGCCCGCCCAATCGGCGTCAGGGTAGACTGTCAATGAATCAATTCTCGACTTGTAAACTTGAAGACCATGAGACTTAGTGCCTTGAATGTATCTTATAATGTGGCGGAGTGCGGTCAAATGGAGAGTTCGAGAATCATGCATAAATAAACACACTTGTTGGACAACATATCTGATGTCCGGTCGGGTGAAAGTGAGATATTGTAGTGCACCCGCAAGAGATAGATATGCGGTCGGATCAGTAATAGATCTCCACCCTCAGCAGAGAGTTTGCTCTTGATGTCCACCGGTGTTGCAACAGGCTTACACTCGAACACGCCCGCACGAGAGGTGATGTATGTGGCATAATGTTCTTGAGAAAGTAAGATACCAGCCTGATTGTAAGTTGCCTTAACGCCCAAGAAATAGCTAAGAGGACCCATGTCTGAGAGAGAGAACTCGATCTGTGGGTGAGTAATGAAGTGATCGATAAGCTCTTTCGTCGATCTCGTCAATATGATGTCATCTACATATAAGAGGAGGTAGGCCAACTTATCTGCATCTCGATAGAAAAATATAGAAGGATCACACTTACTAGTGATGAATTCGACCCGTGAGAGGAATGATTTAAAGCGAGAGTTCCATGCCCGAGGCGCTTGCTTCAAACCATAAAGGGCTTTATCGAGTTTACAAACATGAGTTGGCTTCGACTTGTCTACAAAACCTGGAGGTTGAAACATGTATATATCTTTTGTAATCAATCCGTGAAGAAACACATTTTTGACATCTAGTTGATTGAGATCCCAACCGCGACTCGAAGCCACATTGATCACCGTTCGAATCGTCGTCGGTTTGACGAAAGGGCTGAAAGTCTCCTCGTAGTTTATGCCTGGTTGTTGTGATGTGTCATTAGCAACGAGCCTGGCTTTGTATCAAGTAAGTTCTCTATCTGCATCATGCTTATGTTTAAATAACCACAAAGAATTAATAATGTTAGCACCATGAGGACGAGAAACTAATCTTCATGTCTTATTCTTAATTTGAGAAACATACTCTTCTGTCATGACCGGATTCCAATTCGGATCCAGTAAAGCTTTTTGGTGAGTGGTTGGGATTCAAGAAACAAACGAAGTATAAAACGAGAATATCTATTTTGGTTTACGAGTACCAACCTAGGACCGAGTAGTCATCCGAGTTGGTTGAGGCGGAGGTTGAGGATTTAGAGGTGGTGGCTGCGGAACCAGATTAAGTGGAGAAGGAGTTGGAGGAGTCGGCGGCGGTGGAGGCACCGATAGCGACAGAGAAGGTAATGAAGGAGCTTGAAAAATGGCTCAAAAATAGGGGCAGGAGGATCAGAGAGATCGAGGAAGTCAAACACCTTGGGATTTAGCGCAGACTTTTTAGCTTTCGGATATGTGTGCTCATCGAAATAGACATGCCTTGAAATAATGATACAATTAGTTTTCAAGTCCAAGTATCGGTAATCACGGTGATTGAGCATATAGCCAAGGAAGAGATATGGAGTTGAATGAGTGGCAAGTTTATTTGTGGTGGAGGTATTGAGGTTTGGGAAACAGAGACAACCAAAGATCCTTAGGTGATCTTAAGATGGAAGTTGGCAAAATGATAAGAGATTTGTGTCAAGTTTGATTAAGTTCTCAAACCTCTAAGCCT
>OVAN01010181.1:0-16026 GCA_900406275.1 Anastatica hierochuntica | reverse complement strand
AGGCTTGTCGATTCGTTCAAAGCATGCAAACTCACGCAGATCCCAAGGGAATAAAACTTGCATGCAGACGCCCTGGCCAACCTGGCCTCAGCCCTAAAAACGATGGAGTCGACTAGCGTACCCTTGCTGGTTCTCCAATGGTCGACTACTGACGAGGATGCCGAAGGGCCCCAGGTCTCTAACATAGAAGAAGAAGAAGAAACCTGGATGACGCCCATTACGTCCTACCTATGAGACGACGTCTTGCCCAACTTGAGGAGTGAATGCCGAAAGATCAAAAGAAAAGCATCCCACTACTACCTGATCCACGGAAAGCTCTATAGGAGATCCTTCTCGGGTACATTCCTCAAGTGCATAAAGCCAGAAGATGCAGACCTAGTCCTCAAGGAGCTGCACGAGGGCGAATGCGGATCCCACTCTAGCGGAAGAAGCTTGGTGCTAAGAGCCAAGAGGGCAGGCTACTACTGGCCTACAATGGCCCAAGACGCACTCTAGATGGCCAAGCACTGCGATAAATGCCAAAGGCATGCCCAGGTATTCAAGCTGCCCCCAAAAAACCAAAAGGCCATAAGCTCTCCATGGCCATTCATGAAGTGGGGAACGGACATCATGGGAAAATTCTTGACAACTCCCGGGCAGCTAGAATACCTTTTGGGAGTCACAGACTACTTCTCCAAGTGGGTGGAGGCAGAAGCCTTAAGCAAGATTACAGATGTCCAAATCAAGATGTTCCTCTGGAAAAACGTGGTAACACGATTCGGAACGCCTCAAGAGATAGTTACAGAAAATGGTCCGCAATTCACAAGTAAAAACTTCAAGAAGTGTTGGGAGTAATTTAGGTCATGGGAATTCCCCAGACTTAGATGGAGTACAACAGTAAGACCTCAAGCAAAGGGAATGCCCAGAAGCATGAAGCCAGACGACGTCCCATAGCCGAAAGCCAGAAGTCAGACGACCAAGCATGGTCGGAAGCCAGAAGCCAACCGATCATCGCCTCTCCTTTATTTTCGCTATTCCAACTAATAGATAATGACATGTATTTTAGATAAATACGCATATATTCTACAGATAATCTTGATACATCCAATTTTTGGAGGGATAATCATGAAACTCATGTATAAATACCAAGCTTAAAGGGAAACGTGCACGCACAAAAAACCTAAGAAATGAATCAATACAACAAGCATCTTTTTGCCATCTTTGATCTCTAAGCTTAGCTAAAACACTCAAAACCCTTTGCAAAACATTCATTGACATCCAGCTTCCGTAGTGCTACGAAGAACGACCAAAATCACCCATAACAACATCTTCATCTTACAATGCACGTATCTTCCTTTTTCCGAAATTGGGGTTCGTTCCACAGCGATAAGTTCTATTAACGAGACCATCTTCTTTGCAGGATCTTCACTTGTGTTGAGTAATCACTATGTTCATATGTCCACTCTGATACTAGTTGAAAAAAAGGTTGAACTTGATAAAAAAAAAACTCAAAACATGAACACATAAGTAACGTGGTTCAGTGATGTATTCGTATTTTGTAGATTTTTATTATGGTTTTATTCGAGATATATGGTATATTAATCTATATTCGGTTCTCTTTGGAGCGGTTTTGTGTTCTTTAATGTTTTTACAGGTGATGAGCTTGTTTGTGCAGAAATATCACATTTTGGATGGATTACAAGCATCGAAGGAAGCGTCTTTGGAGAAATGAAGCATCCTTGCAGAATGAAAGGGATCGATCGATCCCTGTCCAAGGATCCATCAATCCTTGTATCGATGCAGACCAAGATTTTAGAATCAAATCGAGATTTCGAGAACCAATTACATGTATTATACCAAGACTCGTGTTTAATTTTCATTATGTTGTTTTCTGAGTTTTTGAGCAAGAGAGAACCTTTGTAACCTAAGGGAGAAGAATCACTTCTGTATTTTGAATCAGAGAAGAATTCAAAAACTTTTCTTTGTCTTTGATTCAATAACATTCATGTCTCTCTTGGATCTGTTTGGTGATTGTTTAATTGGCACGTGTGAGTAGTTCTATAGTTGGGTTTAGGGATTCTCGTAGGGGATTTCATGAATATGTGATTATTAGGTTGTTAGATTAGGGAATTATCAATTGATCTTCGCTTATCTTTTTGTTTATTGCTTGAATTGGCTTGATCACCTAGTTCATGAACTTAGAATATTTCACGCACCAAAAGTGTGATAAAATTCCTGAAAGAGAGATAAGTAAGCAATTTGTCTTAGACCAATGGAAGCTGGAGATCAATGAATATTATGTATGTGTGTATGGATCAAAGAAGAAATTTTTAGGCCTTTAAAATCAACAATGGTTTGAAATAAGTGTATGTATTGATCTCTTTAGCCTAGGGTTAAGAGTGGAGACCACTCTTAACCCCTAAGCTTTATATTTATACAAGGAGTTCATGATTATCTGTCCAAGAATCAGATGTATCATGATTATCCACATAATATCTATCATTATCTATTGAATATACATCATTACCTACTAAGTTAAATTAATACAAGGCGGTGGTCGGCTGACTTCTGGCTTCCGGCTATGTAATGTCTTATGGCTTCCTGCTTCTGGGTATTCCCCTGCCTTGAGGTCTTACTGTTGTGTTCCATCTAAGCCAGGGGCATTTCCCATGGCCTAAATTACTCCCAACAATTAGTATAGTCCTTGAATCTATCCCAGGCTGCATGGAAATTCTTTGTACCCAATTTTTGAAATCCCGCGATCTTGTTTCTGTGAGACATAGATTGAGACTTCGTGAAGAAATTCCTTAGGAAAGCTACTTTTATTTCGTCCCAGTTAGTAAGAGAATGTGGTTCAAAACCATTGTACCATCTCATAGCCTTATCATTTAATAAGAAGATGAATAAACTACATTTCAGAGCTTCAGCAGGTACCCATTGTGTTGAATGGTATTGCAGATTGCTTCAAACTTATCCAAGGGGTGCATAGGGTTCTCGGATGGCAACCCATGAAATTGATTCTGCTGCACCAAGTTGACAAGACCAGTCTTGATCTCAAAGTCTCTTCTTTCAATAGGAGGCTGACGAATCCTAGCACAATTCGCACAGATAGCCTCAGGAGTGTCATATTGCCCCAAAGTTACCCCTTGTTTAGGTTAATTTGCGCCGTGTTGCCCCGCAGCTGCAACATTTTTCTGGTCATTCTGTGGAATGCCAGCGTTATTGCCACCTCCAACAGGTGGGTCGATTCCTTGAAGAGCTCCAGGGAAGAGAGGATTGTTTAGGATCTGAAGGTTCTCCATATGGTCACCCATAACGTCTTCGAACTAGGATTTCAGATTATCCTCAAGTGCCTCCTATTTCCTATTTTGTCTCTCTATACACCCAAGTTCCTCCTCAAACTCAACAAGATGTGCTTTTCTTTGGCTTCTAGTGTGCAGTTTGTTCATGCAGCTGAAACACAAAAACAAAGAAGAAAAAGAAGGAACTAAAACAAGTAAAGTAAATGCCTTAGGCACGCAATGATCATAAGTTTTAAGACGACCAATTAGTCCCTGAAAACGACGCCAAAAAACTTGATAGCTTAGGTTTTCATCCAAGAAAACAATGCAAGCATACAAATTTGTACGTTGTAGTGGTTCGGGATAGAATCCACAGAGACCAAAGGTTGCACGAAAAACTATCAGATCAAACACGGGCTAAAGCAAAAAAGAAGAGTTGTAGAGTGATGCAGAATTTCGAAATCAAGCAAACAAGAAACACAGAAACTAAGAGGTTGCAAATCGATTAGAGAAAAACGCTGGGTATTGGGTGTTCTCAGGGAAATCATATCATCAGGATTGCATTTTTGTAGTCAGGGAAACTTTTAAGAACAATCTTGGACTCAATTCAAAAAATCATAGTAAACCTACTTCCGTAGCATTAACTACCTATGGTTAAGGATCCTAGACAATCACCCGTAAAAATTGGCACTAGAGGGAGGGTAAGCTTTCTAAAACTCCTATGTAACGATGGATGGAGAAAATCGTGAATTAGCAAACATCACACCTGGACGAACAGAGCTTACTCATTAAGAGATGCGATCTCAACTAGAAACTTTGCAACAAAGACTAGGAGAGATGGAGCAACTTCGAAGAGATCAAACTCCAACTGAAGTTGACGCCAAAACTGCAGAGCTGCAAACTTTGAGACAGTAGAGGAAAACTCACACCAAAACATTCCAGGAGAACGCACAACACCTGCAACAACTGGAGCTAGAGAACGACACCCTCAGAGAAGCAAACGCGACCTTGATGGCTAATCAAGCCACAAACCAGATGTTCATGGTCTGCGTACCTCGGATGCCAACTCTAGAAACTCCTCCCACCAATAATTCTGGAGAAAGAGTGAATCCAGCAGCTACGGGAGCCCCAGAGAACCAAAATCTTGTTCAAGAGCAAGAAGACCCTATGGATGTAGAAGAGCCGCATGCCGCAAATCTCGTCCCACTCTCTGATGAGGCTAGACGACTAGAACAGATGTTCTCCAGTAAGTTCGAGGCGCTGCAATCGCTAATCGAACAACATCTAGGCTTTGTACCCCCTCTGAGGAAAAGTACCTTAAGCTCTTACGCGGACACTCCTTTCTCAGATAAGATTTCACTCATCGACATGCCGGACAAGTTCACATTCCCATTAATCAAGCCATACGACAGGACTTCCGACCGGGATAACCATATCGCACAATACCAGCAGAAGATGCTCACTGTGGCGATCCAAAAGGAGCACAGAGAAGCTTCCATGTGCAAGGGATTTGGTTCCAGCTTAATGGGGGCCGCTTCACAGTGATTCATATCGATCCCAACTGGAACCGAAGGATCCTTTGCCCATCTAACTGACTTATTTGTAGAGCAATTTGCTAGTAGGAGAGTGACTCCAAAGTCGTCTGATGACCTTTATGAGATCAGACAGCATAAGGCAGAGCCACTTCAGAGCTACCTTCATCGCTTTAACAACTAGAAGGTCACGATCCCAAACTCCAGTGTTACCACCGCAATTTCTCCCTTTAAAAGAGGACTTCAGCCTGATGGCGATCTGTAGAAGGAGCTCACGAAATATCAGTGCAGAACGATGGAAGACGTGCTCTCCCGCACCCAGGCGCAGATCAAGTGGGAAAAAGACCTGCTTGCTAAGCAAGAATCTCGGATCATGAGGACCGAGAAGACGGCCAGAGATGAAAAGCCGTACTAGAGACCTACAGGAGAAGACGAAACGAAGGGAACCATAGGAAACAAGCCTTTGGGTAAGCTGAACGGCAGCAGAATCCCGCCAGTAAGCACTTGGCCGGATATATCCAACCTGTCTATATCAAGCGCGGAGCTGGTAGTACTCTTGAAGGAGATGGGAGGCCAAGTCAAATGGCCCCAGAAGATGAGATCGCCTGACCATCGCCGGAATCCGAACAAATGGTTCGACTTCCACAATGACCATGCTCACAGAACGGAGGATTGTATATCCTTAAGAATAAAAGTCAACAAGTTGCTCAAGAAAGGACACCTGCGAGAATTCCTCTCTAACAAAACAAAGGAGATGCTAAATAGTGAGGAAGAAGATTCCCCAGCAGGTCGTCATGCGCCAGATTCTACAAGGCATTATAGTGTGATCAATGTCATATCCGGAGAATCAGAGATAAGTGGCATTACACGTGTCGCTGCAAAGAAAAGCACAAGGTTTGCGAAAAACAGTCATGGCACCCCAAAAGGCAAGCGTTAGAACCTCAGTCAAGAAGTCATAAGCTTCACGGCTTAAGGACAAGATAGAGTCCTAACTTCACATCATAACGCCATGTTTGTTTCATTATCAGTGGAAAATTGTTTGGTGAAGAGGGTACTCATCGATATTGGAAGGTCTACGAACCTACTTTTCCTGGGAGCATATATAGACTTAGGTCTAACCTAGGAAGCCTTAACCAAGAGGACCGTACCACTGGTGGGCTTCAGCGGGGAAGTCAAGCAAACCATTGGAGAGATAACCCTTCCAGTTTGCGCTGGAGGAGTCAACCTGTCCACCAAGTTTTCCTTCATAGATTGTCCCTCCGCCTATAACATGATCATGGGCAGACCCTACATACATGAGATGATAGTCGTGCCGTCAACCCTGCACTAAGTATTCAAATTCCCAACTCCATGGGGAATCAAGGAGATCAAGGGTGACCAGGAGAATGCTCGATCGTGCTATCAAACCACTTTAAAGGGAAAGACAATTTCCTTATAGCAATTACAGAAACCATTTCCCGCATTGCACACTGAGGAGCCAGAAGTGGAACAGCTAGAGGACGTACCTTTGATACCCGGAGAAATAGGCAAAAACCTCAAAATAGGGGCAAGATTGCAAGAAGGCATACGCCAGAAGCTGATCGATTTCCTAAGGTTCAATGCCGATTGCTTCGCGTGATTCCACGTGGATATGCCATGGATATACCCCAAGTGGACTCCAAGTACCCAACAGTTAAGCAAAAAAGAAGAAAGTTCGCACTGAACGAGACGCAATCATTAATGCTGAGGTGAAAAACCTCCTTGCAGCTGGGTACATTAGGAAGGTCCACTACTCAGATTGGCTAGCAAACGTCGTCGTGGTCCGGGAGAAGAATGGGAAGTGGAGGGTTTGCATAGATTTCACGGATCTAAGCAAATCCTGCCCTAAGGATCCTTTCCCTTTGCCCCATATAGACAAGCTGGTGGACACCACAGCTAGACACCAACAAATGAGTTTCATGGATGCCTTCTCCGGGTACAATCAAATACTCATGCATCCAGACGACAGAGAAAAGACTTCCTTCATGACTTCTCGTGGAATCTACTGCTACAGGGTGATGCCTTCTGGATTGAAGAATGCGGGATATACCTATCAGAGGCTAGTCAACATGATGTTCGCAGACCAAATTGGCCAGACCATGGAAGTGTATATAGACGACATGTTGGTTAAGTCCTTAGAAGCGGAAGACCATATAGCCAACTTGCAGCAAGGCTTCTCTACCCTGAGGAAGTACAATTTCAAGCTCAACCCCTCTAAGTGTTCATTAGAGTGAGCTCCGGGAAACTTTTGGGGTACATAGTTACATACAGAGGCATTGAAGCAAATTCGGAGCAAATCAGAGCGATTCAAGCAATCCTTTCACCCAAAACTAGACGAGACGTTCAGAAGCTTATCGGAAGAATGGCAGCCCTAAGTAGATTCATATCCAAGCTATTAGACAAGTCAAATGCATTCTTTGAAGCCCTTAAGTTCACTGAGAAATTTGAGTGGAACCCTAAGACGCCTTAGTCAAGCTCAAGGAGTATCTCACAACACCACCACTTCTCTCAAAACCCCAAGATGGAGAGCCACTACTCTTGTACCTTGCTGTTTCAAAACATGCCGTAAGTGCCATTCTGGTTAGAGAAGAGGGAAGCAAGCAGCGTCCGGTGTACTACGTAAGCAAGTCCTTCCTAGATACCAAGACCCACTATAGTCACTTAGAAAAGATGGCTCTCGCCTTGGTCATCTCGGCCAGGAAGTTGTGTCCTTACCTCCAAGCTCACCCGGTGGTAGTCATCACGTCTTTTCCCATCAAATTTGTACTCCACAAGCTAGAAGTATCTGGTAGATTAGCCAAATGGACAGTGAAATTAGGCGAATACGACGTGATCTTACGCCCTGCAACGGCAATCAAATCACAAGTCCTAGCGGACTTCATAGCAGAATTCTCCCCACTAATGGTACCAGGGGCAGAAGAAGAAGTCAGGATCCAGCAAGAAGGTAAAAGCGAAGAAGAATAAGCACTTTACATAGATGCGTCCAGATATATACGAGGAGCGGGAGTAGGCCTCGTGCTAAACTCACCAAGAGGAGAACTGGTATCAAGAGCAGTAAGATGTAACTTTAGATCCACCAACAATGAAAGTGAGTATGAAGCGTTAATTACAGGACTCGGCTTGGCAAAAGACTTGGGAATAGAAAACCTACAAGTTTAAAGCGATTACCAATTGATCGTAAGCCAGACGCAAGGTGACTACCCAGCAAAAGATGCCAGCATGACCAAGTATCTGGCCATAGCCAAGAAGCTCATTGATTTGTTCAAAGCATGCGAACTCACACATGTTCCAAGGGAGCAAAATTCGCATGTGGACGCCCCTGGCAAACCTAGCCTCTGCTCTGAAAATCACGTAGCCAATTAACATACCTTTGTTGGTACTCCAATGGCTAGCTACCGACGAAGACGCCAAAGGACCTCAAGTCTCCAACATCGAAGAAGAAGAAACTTGGATGACGCCCATTATTTCCTACCTAAAGGAAGATGTCTTGCCCAACATAAGGAGTGAATGCCGTAAGATCAAAAGCCAAGCGTCCCGCTATTGCCTGGTCCATGGAAAACTCTACACAAGGTCTTTCTCGGGACCTTACCTTAAATGCGTAAAGCCAGAAGATGCAGACCTAGTCATCAAAGAACTACATGAAGGCAAGTGCGGATCTCACTCTAGCGGAAGAAGCTTTGTGCTAAGAGCCAAGAGGGCAGGATACTATTGACCTACAATGGCCCACGACGCCATCCAAATGGCCAAATTTTGTGCCAGAAGCACGCACAAGTATCCAAGCTACCCCTAGAGAACCTCAAATCCGTAAGCTCTCCATGGCCGTTCATGAAGTGGAGAATGGGCATTGTCGGAAAATTCCCAACAACTCCTAGCCACCTAGAATACCTTTTGGTAGTTACGAACTACTTCTCTAATTGGGTGGAGTCAAAAGCCTTGAGCAAGATTACGGATGTCCAAATCAAGAGATTCCTCTAGAAGAACTTGGTAACACAATTCGAAACACCTCAGGAGATAGTTACAAACAATGACACACAATTCACAAGCAAAAACTTCAAAAAGTTTTGCCAAGATTGGGGCATAAAACTAAGCTTAGCAACTTCGAGACATCCACAATCCAATCGGCAAGCTAAATCCACCTACAAGACAATAGTCAATCTCATGAAGAAGAGGTTGGATGACGCCAAAGGCAACTGGGTCGAAGAACTCCCAGCTAACCTATGGGCATGTGTAACTAGCATCAAGACTTCAACAGGGGAAACACCCTTCTCCCTAGTCTACGGAACAGAAGTTGTATCCCCTACTGAATTCAGCGTCCTTACAGCCAGGTCAGAGCTTCTAACTCCAAGAGAGAACAAAGAGCTGGACCATACCAAATCATAGAAGTTAAAGGAGCAGGGGCATACAAGTTACAAGACAGGTACAGAAACTTCAACCAAATAGCTGGAACGCGTTACACCTAAAGTCTTACTTGTTCTAAAAGAATGCTCCTGGCCCGGACGACCATACTTTAGATACGTTTTTCGGTTTTTGACTTTTTAATTTCTTTTGCACCTTTTCTTATGTAATCATGCTACGTCTAAGAAAGGATACCTATCAATAAAAAAATTGTTTTCTCACAAGGAAATTCAGTTAAAGCAAGGGTCAAATAAGTTGAATGACTACTCCTCAATAAAGGAGTAATACAAGCAACGTACCCTTCCAAAACGAAAGAGAAAAGCTCAAAAACAAACTCTGCTTGAACAAGGTAAAATACCCGAAAGAAAGCAAGAGACAAACAAATTGCTTATTCTGCTTAATAGAGAGTGCCTAACCGGAAATTCGAGTGCTGAGCAGAAAGAAAAATAACTTAACTTTGCTTACCAGATCACAGTAAACGCAAAAGTTATGTGGGAAGTAGAAGAAAAGTCTGGCACTTGGATCTCTTTGTGGGGAAGATCCATACCAGCAAACCAATAAGACTGATAGTGGCTTCACTGCAGGAAGCAAAATGCAGCAAAAGAAAAAAGTTATTTTCGGGTAGCATAATGCCAACAAGCTAGTGGTTACCTCCGGGTAGCAGAATGCCAACAAGCTAGTGGTCACCTCCAGGTAGCAGAATGCTAACAAGCTTGTGGTTACCTTTGGGTAGCAAAATGCCAACAAGCTAGTGGTTACCTCCGGGTACCAGAATACCAAAAAGCCAAAAGGTACCTCCGGGTATCGGGACGCAAAAAATTACTAGTCACCCAAAGTGGAGCAAAACGCATCTCGGAGACCTAAGCATTGTCTAAGGGCAAGAAGCAAAACTCCCTCCAAAAAAGAGAGAGAGAGAGATAATGAGTTTATCCCAACCTTGAACTCCTCCCAAGATACGGCGAAGACTAGAGGCCATAAAGCCAGTAGTCAAACAGCCGGAACATCGATAAGAGACTATAGGCTACAAGCTGAAAGTCAAAACGATCAAAACACAAAGTCCAGAGGCTTATAGCCAAAAGCCAATCGATTAAGAAGCCAAGGCTAAAAGACTTGTCAAAGTCATACAACGGATGCCATCTTTAAATCCTAGCGAGTTTAATAAGGCAGAAAGGCAAAAGAGGATTAGAGAAACAAAGAACATTCATAAAAAGGTCGCGAAGGGCCAAAGCATGAGTCTTAAACCACGAAGGGCAAACCGAAGCAAGGCCAGGAAGGCCATATAAGAGTTAAGGCCACTAAGGCCATGAAAAGTCATTACAAAGCCTACAAGTGGCAGATCCAAGCCCGCACAGGGGCAGAAAGTCAAGAACAAAAAAAAAGATAATAAAATCCCATGAGGGGAGAGCAACTTGTTTCTTGTTTCTAGGTTTGGAGGCTAGGCAGCTAGAGGATCAGGAGAAGCAGACTTCTCAACATTTGTCACTGAGTCCATTGGGGTTGCAAAAGTCATGATCGGAGGAATTTCTGGTTCATCTTTAAAGGTGAGAGCTTCGAGGCCATTGTCTTCTGCCTCCGCTATCACCACCATCTTCTAATTATCGAACTCCTCCCTCAAGTTCCAAGACTTTGCCTCTCTCTTGAGGTAGTCTCGAACCATCTCCCAACTCTCAACGATCTTGGCGCCGTTTATAGCCATGGACATCTCCTCTGTGAAGGTTTCTACCCTTGCATCCAGGCTAGCAATCTCTACCTCCAGCTTCACCTTCTCCTCTATCAGGGTGAGGATCTTCTCTGGCGCCTTCTCTTTATATGATTCTAGCCCTCAAAGCAACCCCTTCATCTTCCTCAGCTCCTTCTCCAAACGAGTAGACCTATCCTTCTCTGCCTTCAGCTTGGCAAGGTACTCTTCCACCTGGGCCTTCCCTGCAGAAATCACCTCTGTGGCGATCTGATCTTTAGCATTGAAGAGCGATGCAGCTAGCTGAAGAGCAAAAAGAAGGAGGTTACCCAAAAGAAAAGAAACAAACAAGAAGTCGGTCAAAAGCCAAGGGTGAACCAATTACCTTGATCATCCCTTTCTGAACATTGTTAAAGATCCCTAGATTGTCTAAACTGGGAGGGCTAAAAGGAAGCGAAGGGAAGACAGAGCTCTGCAGGTGCTCCAGGGGACCATCAAGACCGCCAGTAGAGGATGACTAATGCTTCGCAATGCTATTCTTCGGCTTCTTGGTGGAGGCTCAAGATCTCTGAATCCCCTTCCTCTTGGACCTAGAAGAAGGAGACTCCAAGAACTCCACCACTTCCGGAGTTTTGCTCCCGGAATCAAACTTGACTCTCCTTGCTGCGTGAGCCCTTTTGAAATCCTACAACACCTTAGAAACTAAACCCGGCCATGTTCCCTGCAAAACGATAAGAAGTTAGCCAAGAAGAAAATAGAAAGCAGAGTAAAAAGCTCTAAGAAAACCTCTGACGCTGCTTTGGCGCAATGCTTCTTCACTCAACAAGAATGTGATGCTCTTATCTTCAGCAGAAATCTCCATAGCCTCCTCATGTTCTCCTTCCCTTCCTCTGACTTCTCTGTAGACACCTCTGCAAAACCAAAAGGACAAGAGGGTCAATTTTAAAGTTGGAAGTGTTAAAGAAAGAGGCATCCTAGACCTACCAGTTGACTTCCAGAGGGTAGGGAGACCAGACGACGACCTGACTTTCATGAAAACAAACTTTTGGGCTCAATGTTGGTGAAGGCCGCCCCCTTCCTCTCCTCCTTCTCTAGCTCCACGACCAAAGGAGCATCAGCTTGGGGATAAAAGTAGTATATGACCTCACAATAAGGAACATGAGTGAAGTAATAAGAGTAGAGAAGTTCGTCGATACCCAGATCTAGCCCATGGAACTCGTTGAGCACCTGAATAGTTGTGAGGATCCTCCAAGAAGGCGGGTTCAGCTGAGAGGGACAAATGTCGAAGTGCTTTGAGACCTTCCTCACCAGAGCCGGTATCATACCCCTGACTCAAGCCTCAAAGTAGCCTTCGTACATGGTTATCTCGTCCCCAGGGCACTCAGAGGCCCTCTTGTTCTTCCCAGGCACTTTGAGGTAGGCGCTCTCCCTGATGGAGTATTGCTGCCGCCAGCCTTCCAATGTCTCAGAGCTGACATTGGAAAAAGGAACCACCTTTAAAAGCTGCTGACCCGTAGCAGAGCGCAAAGGTCGAAGATTAGCTTCAGGGATCTCCATTTCCTCGGAAGATCCTTCAGCCTCAGTAGAAGGGCTTGTGTTGATTTGGTGTCTCTTCCGAACACGAGCCCCAACAGACGATGAAGCCACAGGGGAAAATGTATTGCCATAACTAGTCATTGTGGGCTCAGAGAAGTTTGGATCTCAGATTTAGGGTTTGATTGGGGCAAGAGAGCTTAGAAGCTAAGGTTGATTTGGAACCCTAAAGCTATCCACCGGAACATACCTTAACATAAGCGAAAAGAAGGAGGAGGAAAAAGTTCTAACCTTAAATCATAGATGAAAAGAGCCCGAAGATGATTCTGAAAGCAAATAATCTAGGAAGAAAAGGAAGAAGATGAAGATAAAAGGCAAGAGAGAAAAGAAAGAAAGATTTAAATTCTAAAGGAAAGAGAAGAAGACCAAGTCTAGCCGCACGTGTCCAATCACGGGTGTAACAGCAACGATTATAATCTTCTTCTCAAATCTTTGTAAAATCTTCATCAACGACTACAACTTCCTCCTCCAATCTTCACGAAATCAATTGCTAAGATCTCCCAACAAAATAGCGGTCCCTAGGAAGTGTTAACAACTCAAAATGTTTGAAATTCAAAGCCTTAAGGTCGGAGGCCAAGAGCCAGACGTAACCTCCTGCCACAATTACGCCCATTACAAAACTTCATTCAAGCTAAAAGCAAGCAGACACCTACGGGGAAAAAAGGCAGCACGCAACTCACAATTAAAAAGGCCGAGAAACTAATTGCTTCCTGCCTAAGCAATATGGAAGGCATATTATTCCCCAGCTTCGGATCGAACCTGCGCAATAAGAGGCAAACTGTTGGGAAAAATTTAGGCCATGGGAATTACCCCTGGCTTAAATGCAGTACAACAGTAAGACCTCAAGGCAGGGGAATGCCCAGAAGCAGGATGCCAGAAGACATTGCATAGCCGGAAGCCGGATGTTAGCCGACCACCGCCTTGTATTTATTTTCTTATTTAACTTAGTAGATAATGATGTATATTCGATAGATAATGATTAATATTATGTAGATAATCATGATATATCTGATTTTTGGAGGGATAATCATGAACTCCTTGTATAAATATAAAGCTTACGGGTTAAGAGTGGAGACACGAAAAATCCTAAGCAAAAGAGATCAATAGAGACAGCTATTTCTGACCATTGTTGATCTGAAAGGCTTAAAAAAATCTTCTTTGATCTATACACATATACATAATATTCATTGACCTCCAGCTTCCGTAATGCTTACAAAGAACGACTAAAATCACCTGTAACATTAATGACTTTCCACACCATGTTTTCACATATTGGAATCTCCTCAACATTTTTTACAACGGGGTTAAGGAGAAGTAGCAGAATGCCATGGGCATTGCGAGCAATGGTGAATTTATGACAAAGAGTGTGGAAGAAACTTACATGTTAGTGAACAATATGGCGAATAGCCAAGCTAATTGCAGGTCTGAATTTGATCGAGATAGAGGAAGTGTAGCAGCAGATGCAAAGAGGATTGATGATTTGCAGTCAAAGCTTCATGAGCTTATGAGAAGAGATCAAAGAGTTGTACACTATGTTGGGGAACAAAACGATGCACCCGTGTTCCAAGAGCAGAAATTGGGATAAATGTACCAAGAGTTCATGTCTGAAGAGCTTAATGGTAGTTTAAGCAGACCTGAATTACATTGGAGGCTAAGGAAACTTTGGAAATAGAGGTTTCAATCAACAAAACCAATTCTAGAACAAGCCATACAACCAGAACCAGAGTGTATTCAATCCTGCATATCACAATGAGAGTCAGAATCAAAACAGCGGTTTAGAAACACAGGTTGCTCAGAATTCTGCGAGCAACAGAGCCCCTCCAGGCAAACCAGAGAAAAACCCCAAAGAGTATTATAGTGCTATCACGTTGCTAAGTGGAAAAGAAGTGAAAAATTCAGCCAAAACAGAACGACAAGGATCGATCGATCCCTACAAAAGGATCGATCGATCCCTGCAAAAGGATCGATCGATCCATTGCTTTTAACGCCTCAGGCCAGAAGGGCAGGGATCGACCGATCCCAGCTGTTGGATTAATCGCTCCGTGTCCAGGCGTGAACACATGAAAGTCTGATGATAAAATGAATCCATTGGAGGTTGAGGAAGACTATGTACCACCCTCACCTTATGTCCTAAAACCTCCATATTCGTCAAGACCCCGTTAAAAGATCAAGGAATGCGAGTACGAGAAGCTGAAGAATCTAGTCGGTGAATTATATGTACGATTGGCTTTCGTAGAGGCAATCAAGATGGTACCTTCTTTGAAGAGGTACATGAAGGATATTTTTTTAGATAAATGACCTTAGAGCAGGGGGTGTGAGTGCTTACTGCAGAGTGTAGCGCAGTTCTACAGAACATCGCATAAGAGAAATGCGAGGATCCAGGTCCTTTTGTACTACCTTTCAAGATTGGATCTCATACTTTTGAGTTATGTCTTTGTGATTTGGGGTAGATGCCAGTGTGATGCCCTTGTTAGTATATCAACGGTTGAATCTGACAAACTAAAAAACCACAAGAATTTCATTGGTACTTGCAGATAGATCGATTCGAACACCAGTGGGTATTTTAGACAACATTCCCATTAGAGATGGAGAGGGATATGTGTTTAAGGATTTCGTAGTCCTAGAACGTGAAGAAGAACCCAAGGATTCTATTATCCTGGGAAGACCATTTTTATCTACTGTCAAGGCTATGATTGACGGCAGAACAATCAAATAGATCTCCGTCTTGGGAAGTTGAATATGAAGTTCAACATTGAGAAATCAATGAAAAAGCCTACCATTGATAGGCACACATTTTGGGTCGACACACTTGCTAATGTGATCGAAGACTCTGCTGAAGAACTGTACACAGAGGACCCACTATGAGTTACTTTGACTTAGATTGAGAGCGAATATGGGTTCCTCAATGAAGACACTTCTGAGGTTGCCGCGTTGTTGGACTTGACACCTTGTTTCGCGGTTGTTTAAAGGAAACAAAAGGCAACGAAGCTTTAAATTTATAAAAGCACGTTTCCTAACAATCACACAATCTGCAAGTGCACGGATATGCTATTCTAGTACTTTGGGGTCGAACCACAAGGAGCAAACCTTAGCTAGATAAGCTCAAACTTTGAGAATACACAACCGTTCTTAAGCTAAGCAAATAGGAAAAGGGGGTTTTGGTTTTTGTGATTAAAGGAAATTAACTCAAGGAAACATAAGTAGACAAGGAAAGTAAAACATAAAAGTAAAGACTTAAATAAATAAGCAAGTAAAGGCAATAAGATAAAGATGGATCTTATGGTAATGATTATAGGTTCAGGTTCAATCTAGAGATGTGATGGACTTTGGTAAGACTTTATTGGAGGATCGAAGCAATTCCTAGACCAAGGATCCCTATAAAATCGATCAACCNCCAAGTGAAAGTCATAGATCTAGTTCTCTCAGGCATTTCATCGAACACTTTCTAGGCGTCAATGAACAAGCAAATAACTATGAAGAACTAAAGTAGATCTCGTACGAATCTATGCCAAGATCTAGCCTAATCATCCATCACAACCCTAGATCTAAT
>OVAN01010180.1:0-16028 GCA_900406275.1 Anastatica hierochuntica | reverse complement strand
AGCTAATGGAGTAAAACATAAAGTGGCTACACCATACCATCCTCAAACTTCTGGAAAAGTAGAGGTATCCAATCGCGAAATCAAGGAGATACAAGAAAAGACAATTGGATTAAATAGGAAGGATTGGTCTACCAAACTTGATGATGCACTTTGGACATATAGGACGGTATTCAAGACGACTATTGGGACTACTCCGTTCAATCTCATTTATGGGAAATCTTGCCATTTACCTATTGAGTTTAAACACAAAAGACTATGGGCTACAAGGAAGCTAAATTTATACTACAAGTAGGTAGCGGAGAAAAGATTAGTGCAATTGGAAGAACTTGAGAACTTGAGGCACAATGCTTATGAGAGCTCAAAAATCTACAAGGAAAAGACAAAGGCTTTTCACGATAAGAAGATCCTCAAGAAGGAATTCAAGAAAGGAAACAAAGTTCTATTGTTCAAATCTCGATTCAAACTCTTCTCAGGAAAATTGAAAGCAAAATGCTCGGGTCCTTTTGATGTTGAAGAGGTAATGCCTTATGGTTCAATTACACTAAGGAACCGTTCCGGATAAGAATTCACGATAAATGGACAAAGATGCAAGCCATACTTAGCGGATACGATACTAGAGGGAGAGAGTTGTCTCGTCCTTCTTGATGCAAAATCGCCATGAACCGCTTCAAAGTCAAGCTAATGACTAAAAAAGAGCACCCTTTGGAGGCATTCCCAATAAGAAAAACCCACTTTGTTAAATAAATAAACACTTTCAATTTTAATTTTTTTATATTATAAGCTTAATTATCTAGTATGCGTTCTGTGATTTTGGTTTATAGGGGTGTGACGATGAACGAAGCATCTATCAAACGGATTCACGAAAAGTTTCTACAAATTCCTCAATTTTCAAAATGTTGGGCAAATTGTTGAGAAATGAAGAGAAAAAGAACACTCACTCTCTCATTTTGCAACAAAAAAATCAAAATCCCCCCCTTGATTTTTCGAAAATTTTAAGCTTGATTTCTAAGTCATTCTTTTGAATCCTTCATTGCATTTTCACCTTAAGAACTCAAGGTATGTCCCTTATCTTTAAATTTTGAAGAAATGTTTAAGCTATCTTAGAAACTTGGGTTTTTTGATTTTGAAGTTCTATGCTTGAAATAAGTTGTGTTCATGGTTACAATAGCTTAGAGAATGCTTAGGAATTAGGATTCATGGCTTAGTTTGCATGATTTGGTGTTCATTTGGAAGTTTTGAA
The DNA here is from genome assembly GCA_900406275.1 of Anastatica hierochuntica. Taxonomy (NCBI): domain Eukaryota; kingdom Viridiplantae; phylum Streptophyta; class Magnoliopsida; order Brassicales; family Brassicaceae; genus Anastatica; species Anastatica hierochuntica. Next base: position 14,788 of record OVAN01010180.1, on the reverse strand, counting down.
AATTTGTGTTCCTGAGTGTTCTTGAACATGAATAGTAAATTTTTCAAAATTTCATGCATTTTAATGATTTAATGATCCCAAATGATAGCCCAAGGTTAGACATGAAGTTGCCAACAAGAATTTTGCAAATCCGTTGAGTAAAAACAAAGTTATGACCATTTTAATTCATGGTTTTCGATTAGTGACGGGTTAGTTTTGAAAAATTTGAAATTATGTGATTCTTTGAATTTTGGGCATCTTGATGTCTTCATTGCATTAATCCTATGTTCTTTGATGCCTTGAGAATGTTCTTTGACACTTAAACCTTCTTCAATTCAAGATTTTTGAGCCATACAATTTTTAGAAACTTACATGTTTTTCCATTTAAGTGTAGGAATCATGTGAGCAAACAACAAGAATGGCACCAATCACAAGAGGAAAGAAGGGAGCTCAAGCACAAATAGGAAAGTCCAACCAAGCTTCTACTTCTAAAGGAGCTTCAACCTCAAAGAGATCTTCCACTTCCAAGGATACAAAAAGTTCAAGGAGAACGAAAATACCACCAAAATCTCCTCAAGAGCAAACGTGTGTAGTACACCCAATCTCAGAAACACCTCAACCTCGCCCATTACGAATCACTGATGCAAATTGGAGTGAGGAAGAAAGGGAGGAACGGAGATACTTCGAGAGAATAACCTTTTTGCCTACAAAATTGTTGGAGAAAAGAATACTGCAAGGCATGAGAATTTATTAAGAAGTGTGCTATCTTCTTGAGGGGATGAATCTCCGGTGTTTAATTGATATGAGCGAACCACTCTATGAGGAGGAGGTGAAGGATTTTCTTGCGACAATGAGGGTTATCTACATTCTGCCACCGCGGCCAAGAGCAAGATATGGATGCCTAAACTTCAAGATTAAGGACAAAGAATACTTGATGAGTCTCTTTGAAGTTTGTGAAGCATATGATCTACCGCAAGGAGAAGAGGCTGAGTTCCCTACTTGGGATGGAATCGATGCATCTAGGGACCTCATCGCTGATGGGCAATTCACAAACGCCAACCCAAAGTCTTCAAAAATAAGGAATCCGGTCATACGGCTTATTCAAAGGCTCTTGGCCAACACTCTTTTTGCGAGATTCGAAATTGGCAAGGTCCACCGAAGCGAGGCGCTTCTCTTATTTCGTGGGCTTAGGGACAACTTGGAGCGATGGTAAGAATATGCAGAAGATGATGATTTTGGAGCTCAAATCAATATAGCGGTACTTTTCCTCCGACACATGGCAAGCTTCCAAGGGAAATGGGTTAGGACAACGACCCTTCCAACAATCCTTTTTGGGAGTTTCTTAACGACTCTATTCAAGAGGGCTAAGGTACCGTTGGGAGAACTGAGCAAAGTGAGAGACCGCATACGAATTCAAGATCTCATCAATTGGCGCTTCCTCCGAGTAAACAAGACAACCAAGGAGATGGAGTACATCTTCCATGAGTTTAACACCGGAAAGAAGGTGTATATGCTCCTCCCTTGCGATGAGCTCACGAGCATAAGCTCCTTGGACAACATCATCTTCGTTCATTCAGGCAAAGAAGAAGAAACAAAAGCCTCAAGTGAAGTGAGGATGATAAGAGCCCTGGGGAATCAAGCACGGTTGACTCCATCGGCACCGCAAGCGCCATCGCCAATCCTATTCCCTTCATTCCAAAAACAACAAGAGAAAATGAACTCCTCAAAGCCTTACAAGAAGAGAGGAGAGCCTTTGAGGAGAAGGTGAACCGTGATATCGAGGAGCTAAGGAGCCAACTCATCGGGGCTCGAAGCCAAACAAGGCAAGAAGAGTTGGGAAGCGGACACACGGAAGGGAGCATTCCTCAAGAAAACACTCCAATAGCCGCGGAAGCCCTTATGTCGTAGGGAGAGATGAGAGAGCATTTAAGAAACACTCCCAACTTGAAGACCTACAAGCGTATGAGGAAGAGGAAAGACTCCAACAAACTAAGCTCACCATAAAAGAAAAAAGGTACCACCTACAACCATTGTAAATACCATTTCATGTTTTCATTTTATTTCTTTGTTTTAAAGGTGAATCTCACGGTTTAGAATTCACCGAGACGGTAAAATTTAAGTCCGGGGAAGGAGCATTGGAACTAATGTTTGTTTTAGTTTTGATGTTTTCTTGCTCATGCATATTGAGTCATGCATTGTCAATAGCTATGATTTATGAAAACCAAAAAAATCGAAAAATTTCAAAAATTTCAAAAAGATTTTATAATTTGCATACATTTGTGAGTAGGATTGCATTTTGTAGGATTGCATTTTGCGTAGAGAATCTTAGTCATGCTTAAAATTTCGTGCCCTCATTAGTAGTATTATGATGCTTCAACAACTTAGAAATTTGGAAAATTCATGCTTTGAATTGGCTTCTTGAAGCTCTTTGTGAAAATTGAAGCATATTGGATTTGAAACCTATCCAATCTAAGTGAACCTAATTGAAATTAGTTTTTCTTGCTTATGGTCTTGAAGTAGTTTTCCATTGTAAAACACTAAATACTTGAGTTATGTTTTGCTCTTATTTTACCACTCTTCTTAACTCAATTATCTACTCTCATTTTAAGAGTACTTTTCCCACCTTGAAAACCAAAAATCTTTCTTTTTAGATCTTCCTTATTGTTTGAATGTGAGGCCTCTTTTGGAAAATGCAAACATGGGCAAAAAATCGTGTAAATTTAAGTTGAACGACAAAGAGTAGTGCTTCCTTAGAGTTAGCCTCATTTTAAGGTTAACTAGATTTTGGGAAGGGGTCTTTCAATTGATACATGGGTTTGGGAGTTGTTATTGGTGAGTCTAGTGTTAAAAGCTTGAGAAGATTGTTCTTAATAGAGAAATTGTGCAAGCATAATTGGGATAATATTAGGGAAAAAGAGTTTAAAGAAGAGAGTTTAAGAGATCCAAAGTCTTGTAAGTTCCTAGCATAAGTCTCAAAGTTTTAAGAATTGTTAAAGAGATTCACTAGTAAAATTTTAAAGAAAGAGAAAAATAATTCGAAGTTTTAGTGATAGTGGCTCCAAAGAGAAAATAAAAGAGGATTGCTAGAAGAACAAAAGGGTTTGATAGAATCACAAAAGGTCTCTTAGAACGAAGAAAAGAAATCGAAAAAAGGAGTTGTTGATCTCATTGTGAAATCTTGAAAATCTTGCTATGGAAGAGCTGTGGGTTCGATCTCTAGAACTTTAAGAAGGAAAACACATCCGGGTAGTGTAAGTAATTTATGGGAATCAGGATTCATAGCCTAGCGGAAGCAATAGCTTTGTATGCATAAGTTTTTCGGCTACTACCTTGATTTTGCTATATGTCTTGCATTACTTGTTTTTGAGAGAAAACCACCATAAAAATTTAGTGAAACCTCCTTTTGAACACTTCTTTGAATATCTACCCCTTTTATTTTCCAAGTCAAATGGATTGAGACTTCTTTCCCATAAGTAAAGACCGCATGCCATAACTTTAATTGAATGTTAAGGGATAGGTGAAGTACACTTAATTAGTATACATGATTTATGCACTATGATACTACTCTTTAGGACATTGGGTTGAAGGCATTTCTAGACATACTTTGGCTTGGTTTCTCATTTTCAAATCTCGCTTCCGGATTTTACCTTTGTTGTTTGCTTGAGGACAAGCAAAGGACAAGTCCGGGGGAGTTGATGTAAATAGGTTTTAATGCATTTTAGAACTCATTTCTTTCATGTTTGAGATGCATTTTAGAACTCACTCCTTTCTCGCATTGAGATGCTTTGTTCCTAAAGAGAATTGAAACAAAGTCAATTTGATGATGTCTTCTGGGACTCCATTGATTTTCACCATTTCGATCAACCTTTCAAATTTGTCCAAGTGCTCAAGAGGGTTTTCCAACGCAAGACCAAAGAATCTAGCGATTTGCACCATATTAATCAAGCTTGACTTGATCTCAAAGTTGTTGTTTCGGAATTGTAGGGGTCTTATACCCATCCTTTCGCCATTAGTAAATGGCTCATTGCCTTCTCCAATCCTCGGTTCTTCTCTTGGGACGGGGAATTGTCAGTTTCTTTGGTTTCTTTGACCCACAAAATTCCATTGATTGAGAGGGGGAATTCGTTCTTGTTGTTCTTGTTGAGGGTTCTCCAAAAGTGGAGGATTCTCTTGTTTAAACTCTTGATTCATACCCAATCATCTTAGATTGGCTTGTCTTTCTCTAGCTCTTCTTTGTTTTGATCGTTGCCTTTTAATGATTGATGGATCAATGTCAAGAAGTCTTGTATTTGGCTCACTTCTTGATCTTGTGATCATGTACCTTCACAAATCAAAGAAAATCAACAAAAGAAAGTTAGAAACTTATATAAAATAAGCAAAAAGATAAATCCTAGTCCTTGAATCCTAGAAATCTCTTTGGAGATCCTAGCTAAACCCTGAATCCCAGGCAACAGCGCCAAAACTTGACGTGGGCCAAGTTTACAATTTATAAACCTAATACCCTACTTTCAATTCCGCAAGAGAACGGGTTCAATCGTAGTACGTTAGGATCGTCCAAGGATTTAGACGCTCGACTAATAGAACCTAAACAATTAGAATGCACTAACAGTCCTTTTCTAGGGAGCAATTTAGTAGGGGATTTTCACAGGTCTCCACTAAATCTAATAGTAATCAAGGCCAAAGATGGTGAAAACTCATAAAACAAAACAATAAGAAAGCTAGCAAGAAATTAAAGAAAGAAAGAAGTAAACTTGGATTTAATCAAATAAAAAGATAGGATCTTGAGACAATGGTTATTGCTTCGGGTTCAATCTAGAGATGTGATGGACCTTGGTAAGGTTTTATTAGAGGATCGAAGCTATTCCTAGACCAAGGATCCCTCCATTATCGATCAACCCACTCTCGTGATGGAGATCTAGTCATCTATACACATTACAAGGCTCAACTCTCGTTTGTTGCCTATTTAAACATGTATGTGATAGTGTTTGTAAAGACCTTCTAGCCATCTAGCACCTAGGTAACATCCACTATCTTTGGCCCAAGCTAAATACATAGATCTAGTTCTGTCAGGCATTTCATCGAACACTTTCTAGACGTCAATGAGCAAGCAAATAACTATGAAGAACTAAAATAGATCTAGTAGGAACCAATGCCAAGATCTAGCCTAATCATCCATCACAACCCTAAATCTATCCCTAGCCTACAATATCTCAAGATCCAAGATGGATCTACTCACTAAGAGTCATGGAAATCCAAAGACAAGAGATGGGTCTTTGAGCTCCCATGATCTGAAACAAATAGATCTAAAGAAAGAGATGAAGAAGAAAAGATCCAAATCAATCAAGAAAAATAAAGAGTTACTACAAAGTCTTTGGATCTCAAAATGAAAGAAAAGATAAGTGTTCTTAAGCATAAGTTGTGATATGATATGTTCTTGGTACATAAGCGGCTATTTATACTAAGGGAAGGAGAGAGGAAGCCCTAAAAAAAGTCTTTTATCACGTCAAGGTCGCCTGGCATCGACCCAAGGGAGGTTGCCATCGACCCCTGGGTTAATGCTGGCTCACGTTGGGCAGCAAGTCTGTCAAGGGTGGCCAGCATCGACCCACAGTTGGCCAGCATCGACCCAAGGTTGGCCAGCATCAACCTCTTGGTCAATGGCAGGGTCCCTTGGCAGCTTCTTATGCCTTCTTTCTCCTCTTTGATTCCTTGCTTGATCCCAACTTCTTCCATAGTGTTAAGCTCATTTTTTCCTAGGTTTTTAGCTCCATTTCCACCTTAGATTCACCTCTACAGCCTCGATGAATCCATCTTGAAATTTCACCTAAAAATGAAAATAAAGTGGTATGTAAATGCAATATGCTCCTAAAGTAGACTCTAGACTTAAATTAATGCATTATAGGACTTATATGCAATATTTACAACCGGAATGTGATGAAACTAAGCTAAAATACATCAAAATATGCATGAAAATATGTACACATCAGTTTGGCCTTGATTACCATTAGATTTAGTGGAGACCTGTGACAATCCCCAACTAAATCGCCACCTAGACTAAGACTCTTAGTGTATTCTCTTTGCTTAGGTTCTACTAGTCCTTGAATCCTAGTCCTTGAATAAGCAAAAAGATAAATCCTAGTCCTTGAATCCTAGAAATCTCTTCGAAGATCCTAGCTAAAGCATAAATCCAACGGCAACGCCGCCATAACTTGTTGGTGGGTCAGTTTCGTCCAAGTTTAAAATCTATAAACCTAAACTCTACTTTCAATCCCTCAAGATAACGGGGTCATGGGTCTCCACTAAATCTAGGTGGCGATTTAGTTGGGGATTGTCACGGGTCTCCACTAAATCCAATTGTAATCAAGGCCAAACTGATGTGTACATATTTTCATGCATATTTGGATACATTTTAGCTTAGTTTCATCAACGTTTAGGTTTTATATATGGCATATAAGTCTTAGAATGCATTAGTTTGAGTCTAGAGTCTAGTTTAGGAAACATATTGCATTTGCATACCTTTTCTTTGCATTTGTAGGTGCAAATTTGAGATGGATTTATGGAGCCTCTAGAGATGGATTCAAGGTGAAATTGGAGCTAAGAAATCAAGGAAATGAGGAGCTAAATGCTATGGAAGAAACTGTAAAAGGAACCAGCCATCGACCTGGAGGTCCATGCTGGGTCTCCTTAGGTCGATGGTTGGTGTCCTTTACCGCGACAACCATAGTGCTGAAAAAGGCAACACAAAATCGACCTCTGAGGTGGATGGTGGGTCTCCTGAGGTCAATTCTGGGTTGCTTTTATCCGAGAAACACCCTTTTTAGAGCTTCCTCTCTTCTCTATTTAGTATAAGTACCCTCTTATGTTCCAAGAACAAGAGACATACTGCTAAGCTTTTTAGACACTTCTTTAAGCTTAAGAACACTTCTATTTTCTTTTCTTTTGAGATCTAAGGACCTTGTAATAACTCTTTGTTTTGTTTGAGTAATTTGGATCTTATCTTTCTCATCTTTCTCTATAGATATATTATTCTAAAACCATGGGAGCTCAAAGACCCATTTCTTGTCTTTGGATTTCCATGACTTTTAGTGAGTAGATCCTTCTTGGATCGTGAGATATGGTAGGCTAGGGTTAGATCTAAGGTTGTAATGGATGTTTAGGCTAGATCTTGGTATAGATTCCTACTAGATCTAGTTAAGTTCTTTAAAGTTCATTGTTTGCTCAAAGACGCCTAGAAAGTGTTCGATGAAATGCTTGAGAGAACTAGATTTATGTCTTTCACTTGGGCTCATGAGAGTGGATGTTACCTAGGTTCTAGCTGGCTAAAAGGGCTTGAGACTCACTATCACATACATGCTTATATAGGCAACAAACGAGAGTTGAGCCTTGTAGTGTGTATAGGTGAATAGATCTTCGTCACGAAAGTGGGTTGATCGATTATAAAGGGATACTTGGTCTAGGAATAACTTCGATCCTCTAATAAAGCCTTACCCTAAGTCCATTACATTTTCAGATTGAACCCGAACCCATTACTGTTGTCTCAAGATCCTATCTTTCTTTTGATTAGATCCAATTTTACTCTTTTCTTGCTTTATTTTCATGCTATTTTGTTATTGCTTTCTTTTCTGCACATTTACCATGGTTACATTTGATTTTGATTAGGTTTAGTAGAGACCCTTGACAATCTCTCACTAGATCGCCCTCTAGACTTGAACCCTTAGTGAATTCTCCTTCTCTAGGTTCTACTAGTATAAGCCTCTAAATCCTTGGACGACCCTAAAGTACTACGATTGACCCCATTCTCTTGCGGGATTGAAATTAGGGCGACAGGTTTATAAATATTAAACTCAACCCTAGTCAAGTTTTGGCGAGGTTGCCGTTGGATTCGGGCTTTAGCTAGGATCTTCAAAGAGATTTCTAGGATTCAAGGACTAGGATTTTATCTTTTGCTTATTTTATCTTTTGATTTTCTTTGATTTGTGAAGATACATGATAACAAGATCAAGAAGTGAGCCAAGTACAAGACTTCTTGACACTGATCCAACAATCATTGAAAGGCAAGAATCAAAACAAAGAAGAGCTAGAGAGAGACAAGCCCATCTAAGAAGGTTGGGTATGAATCAAGAGGTTTAACATGAGAATCCTGCACCTATAGAGAACCCTCAACAAGGACGAATTCCCCCTCTCAATCAAGGGAATTTCGTGGGTCAAGGAGACCAAAGAAACTATCCATTCCACCTCCCGAGAGAAGAACCGAGGATTGGATAAGGAGATGAGCCATTCACTAATGGTGAAAGGATGGGTATAAGAGCCCCACCAATCCGAAACAATAATTTTGAGATCCAGTCGAGCTTGATCAATATGGTGCAAAACGCTAGATTCTTTGGTCTTGCGTTGGAAAACCCCCTTGAGCACTTACACAACTTCGAAAGGTTGACCAGAACGGTGAAAATCAATGGAGCATCGGAGGACATCATCAAGTTGACTTTGTTTCCATTCTATTTAGGAGACAAAGCATCTCAATGGGAGAAAGGAGTTGTGACCTCTTCTATCACATCATGGGACGAATGTATGAGGAGATTCTTGGCTAAGTTCTTCTCACCCCAAAGGACGACAAAGATTAGGAACGAGATCTCCACCTTTAAGCAAGGAGGAATGGAGTCGCTCTATGAAGCTTGGGGCGCTTCAACGGATATATAACGAGTTATCCTCAACACGGTATCAAAAAGGGCAACCTTCTTCAAATTTTTCATAGAGGTATCCAATAGAAGTATCGATTGGCTTTGAACACTGCCTCCATGGGAAGCTTTGCTAGTCTTTCCGCCGACCAAGGAGAGAAGCTCATAGACAACCTTGCCCAAAGCGACAATTGCGATGGGGATGACTATGATAGAACATTGAGGAGCACCGAATCTAAGAAGGACAAGATCAAGGAGCTAAGTGATAAAGATGATAGGCTCATACAACAAAAAAGAAGAAGTGTTTACTTTGCGGAACTCAAGTCGAAGGACAAGAGGTTGAGAATCAAGAGGAAGCAAGCTACATACAAGGAGGGTACTACTAAAAACCCTTCAACCAAGGGTACAAGCCTTTCAACAACAACTTATCCTTTCAAAGCACTAATGTGGAGAATCCACAAGATCAAGTCTATCCTTCGGAGACAAACCAACAAGGGTACCAATACCAATCTAGACAAGGCTACTACCAAAAGTCATAACAATAAACCGGTCCTACCAAAGAAGAGGAGAATCATGCTAGTTGAAGGAAAAAATGAGACAAAAGCTGATCTCAACAAGAAGTTTAGAGAAATGAATGTGAAGATAAAGTCTATCTACCGTGATATGAGTATCAAGCATGAAGCTCCCGCTTCACATGTCAAGGTAATAGATTCTCAACTCCAGCAAGTGATTTCGGAACGTAAAGGAAAAGGAGTAGCTAAAGAGAATGGAGAATCAAGAAAGGACTTTTGCAATACCTTCTTAGAAGAGATCGACCAGATTCCTCAACCATGGGATGGTATTGTCTTTACTCTTGAAGAGAAAAAGATTATTGATGATTTTGAGAATTTATTTTTGAATCCTCTTTATGAGATATTTGATTGCTTGGATGTGGATTTGATTGGAAACCTGGATTTTAAGGAAGGTCATGGTAAAATTGACTTAGAAATTGAAGAGAAAGACACTCCAATTGGAACGGAGCTTGAGAAAAAAGACACTTCTTTGGCTAAAAAAGGTGTAGATGTTGAGAAGGAAGAAGAAGAAGAGCCTTGTCTTGTTGATAGGGCTACTAAGAAAAATGTTATGGAGGAAGCTAAGAAGGATGATAGCTTCAAAAAGGAAGAGAAACTCAATGTCTCAAGGAAAGAGACATTTGAGAAAAAGGAAAGAATTCTTAGGTCGATGCCTAGAGAAGTAGAGATGAGTGAGGAAGACTTCACCATTTTGAGTCTTGCAGTTCTCAAATCCAAACTCCCATACCCTCAACGCTTTAAGAAGCAAATCTTTAAGTTGCATTACAAAGAACTCAAGAAGAAAGGTCTTTTTGATATTCCCAAGTAATGGGAAGAAGAGGCTAAGGCAAATCAGATTGTCTAAAAGAAGTTGGAAATGGCCATCTCTCAACGGGACAAGGTTGAGAAGATCATGAACCACAATGGAATCCCAGCAACTAGAGCCATTGAGAAGACTCTAGAGAAAAGCAATGATGAGGGAAGGTTTCTAATTCCATGTGCTCATAAGGATTACCATTTTGAGGATGCTTTGACGGATATCGGTGCTAGTTTAAATGTCATATCACTAGACTGCGTGAAAGAAATTGGACTTCAACATAAGATCCAAAGAGGAGCAGATCCCATCCTACTTGGGGATGCATCTAAAAAGACTCCTATGGGACGACTTGAGAACATGGAGCTAAGGGTCAACAATATACTTGTTAAGTGCGACTTTGTGGTTGTGGATACTAAGTCCAACCAAGCCAATTTCCCATTGATCTTAGGAATATCATTCTTCCTCACTATCGGAGTTTCAATAGACTTTGACGCTAAGTGGCTCGTTTTGAAAAAAGTTGATGAAGGAATCTCCTACCTAATGTTATACAAGCTGATCAAGAGGCTGAGCTGGAACTAAGTGATAGTGAAGTCGAAGAGAGCATGGAGAATAGGCTGGATATGGCGACCAAATAAGATGAAGATGGGCAAGATCCATTTGTTTTCTCTAATGGGCATGTTACCATATCTCAGACAAGAAGGCTTCAGGACCAGATTGCAATATTGGTTTACTCAGATTTCAGATCAAGAAGCAAACCAGGATTCGACCAAAGCTTTCAACAATTCGGTCTTCAGCTTGGTTTAATCGAATTCTTTATGGGTTTTATTTGGGTTTTTAGACTTAGTTTATTTAGTTATTTTGGGTCTGATATTAAGCCCAATTTTAGGTTTGGTCAGCGAAAATTCCTTCCCTTTGTTGGAAAGAATTTTCGCCACCTTTAGTTAGCTTTAGGTTTTTCTTTTCTATTTAAGGCTTTGTAGTTTCAGACTTTTAGATCATCCAAGTTTTTATCAATACAGTTTTCTAAAGTTTTTATCTCTTTTCCTAGCAAAAGTGAATCTCTGTTCTTCATTGAACAACTGAATTGCTAGAGAGTTAATTCTCTAAAAGCTGATTGTTCCTGAGTCATTACAGAGTTAATTCTCTAGATCTGGAATATTCTATCCTGTTCCATTCCTCCCATCAAAATTCTTAGTCAAAATCGCAGACTTCTACAGAAAATTCAGATCTGAAAAAAACTGTTTTTTTGTTCAGAAGATCTTGGGTTGCATCAAGTGGTATCAGAGTAATCTATACACAGAAAACTTGTGTAATCTTCTTCTAATCTGCAAAATTTTTTCGATTTTGGGGAGACAGCTTTCGAAATTTCTTCTCTTCTTTTCTAGTTAATTCTTTTCTCTCTATCTTCTGTTTTCAGGGATTTTAGGGAATTGATTATACGGTTTGATTTTATTTTTGTTCTTTGCAGAGCTCAGATTCACTCAATTTTTTTTTTGAAATTTCCGAAAATTTTATTAAATAAATCGTGAATTTGAAGTATTTTCACAGGCTTCGGCTTAAATTTTCTGACTTAACAAATTTCTCTTTGTTTTGTGCTTGATTTTTGCAGGAGATATGTCAGGATCTGATAAGGATTCACAAAGCCTTATGGATCCATCTTTGATTCCACTCAATAAACTTTGGGTTGAGGCTGTTGTAGTTGAAGCTATTAAACAACTATAGAAAACTAACATTCATGATTCTTTTTACAGTGTACATGATTTGCAGGAAACAAAGGCTGCACAAAAAGCCAAGGAAAAGCGAGATGGCAAGAAAATCATGGGAGATATCGATCATACTGCTCTCTATTCAGAGGCAGTAGACGAATTACTTGATGATCTTGCTGTATACTCAACACATCGCAGGCCAGCTAATAGACGAACACTGATTTGCGATGAAGACATCATGATGGGCCATTATACCCCTCGGCGTGGAGGCCCAAAGAGCCGCAGACCATGCTGCACATCATGGACCACCACAGCAAGCTGCTGCAGCTGTCGTTGATGATGGTTTGGGAAACTTAAAACTTCGGATTCCATATATTGAAGGAAAAACTGACCCTGATGCTTATTTAGAATGGGAAAAACGTATGGAAAATGTCTTTGATGTGCAGAATTTTTCAGAACCAAAAGAAATTAAGGCTGGCAGCAACGGAGTTTAGCGGATATGCACTTCATTGGTTGGACCAGGTTGTCTCAACCAGGCGTAGAACGGGAGAAGCTCAAGTAGCTTCATGGTTTGAGCTCAAAACGCTTATGAAACGGCGTTTCGTACCTGCTCACTACAATAAAGAGGTACATCAAAAACTTCGTAGATTAACTCAAGGACTTAAATCGGTTGATGATTATTTTCAGGAAATGGAAACCTTGATGATACGAGCTGGTGTCGATGAAGATCAGAATGCGACAATGGCACGTTTCCAGACTGGTCTCAATTGTAAGATTCAAGACAATTTGGAGATGTACGAATACAATGACATCTATGAGCTGCTGCATAAGGCTAATTTGATCGAGAGGAGGATGAAAAGGAAAACTACTGGCCGAAATTTCTCCACAAAGTTTCGGTTCCCCAAACCAGACAATTCCAACGCCAAACCAAAGGAGGAAGCTAAGTCCTTTTCATGTGATGATAAGTCTACACCTGTTGCTAATCGTTCTCGTGATATTAAGTGTTTCAGGTGCCAAGGTTTTGGACATTATGCAAGTGAATGCACCAACAAGAAAGTGATGTTGGTTCTGGAAAACAGAGAAGTAGTGTTTGAAGATGGGCTGTTCATGAGCTCAGATGACGAGATTTGGGAAAATCCCGTCTATGGAAAACTGATGGTCACTCGCAGATCATTGGCTGTACAAGCCAAACCATCTGAAACTGATAAAAGGGAGAATTTATTTCATACTCGTTGTTTAGTTTCTGATAAAATCTGCAGTTTGATTATTGATAGTGGAAGTTGTACTAACGTTGCTAGTGATACTTTTGTAGGAAAAATTGGGCTGGAAACCAAGTCACATCCCACACCTTATAAGCTACAATGCCTGAATGAGAGTGGCCAGCTTCAAGTGACTAAGCAGGTAACGGTTCCTTTTAGTATTGGTCATTATACTGATGAGGTTCTCTGTGATGTTTTGCCTATGGATTCAAGTCATCTTCTGTTGGGAAGACCATGGCAATTCGATAAGAAGGTTGTACATGATGGTTTTAAGAATCGATATTCTTTCACACATCATGACAAGAAAATCGTGCTCGCACCTTAGTCACCTCAAGAGGTTTATGTCGATCAACTGCACCTCAAACGACAGAAATCTGAGGCTAAAAAGGCCTCTTCAGCCGCGACAACACCAAGAAGGAACGAGGTTCTTCAACTGGCCAAGGTAAGTGATATTTCTAAGGTTGCTTGTTTGTCACAGCCTATGCTTTTGGTTATTTCTAAGGAACTAACAATTTCTGCAGAGCTTTCACCGGAGTTTCCGAGTGATCTTAAGAAATTATTGCAGGACTTTGCAGATGTTTTTCCTGAAGAGATGCCGTCTGGGTTACCTCCTATTCGCGGAATAGAGCACCAGATTGATTTCATCCCAGGAGCTTCTATACCAAACAAGCCGGCTTACAGAGCAAATCTGGAGGAAACGAAAGAGATGCAACGACAGATTGATGCTTTAATCGAGAAGCAACACATTCGAGAGAGCTTAAGTCCTTATACGGTACCTGTTCCGCTCGTGCCTAAGAAGATTTGATGATGGCACATGTGCGTCGATTGCAGAGCCATCAACAATATCACTGTAAAGTATTGACTTCCTATTCCTCGTTTAGATGATATGTTAGATGAACTGCATGGTTCCTGTGTGTTTTCTAAGATAGATTTGCGTAGTGTTTATCATCAAATTAGAATGAAAGAAGGTGATGAATGGAAAACTGCATTTAAAACTAAGTATGGGTTATATGAATGGTTTGTTATGCCTTTTGGATTGACAAATGAACCTAGTACATTTATGCGTCTGATGAACCATGTTTGGCGCCAGTTTATAGGTCATTTTGTTGTTTATTATTTCAATTTCATCTTTATTTATAGCAAGGACATGGCTGACCATATTACTCATCCGAAATCGGTTTTAGAGGTACTTAGGAAAGAAACTATGTTTGCTAACCTGAAGAAAAGTACTTTTGGAACGGATCACCTTGTCTTTTTAGGATTTGTTGTGACAGAAAAGGGAATCAAGGTGCATGAGGAAAAGATCAAAGCCATTAAAGAATGGTCGAGCCCTTCTAACGTGGCTAAGGTGCAGAGCTTTCATGGATTGGCTAGTTTCTACCGTCGATTCATTAAAGACTTTAGTACTCTCGCAGCACCACTTACAGAAGTCATCAAGAAAAACGTTGGTTTCAAATGGGAAAAAGAACAAGAAGGAGCTTTCCAACAGCTGACAGGGAAGTTAATCAATGCTCCATTGCTTGTTCTTCCTGATTTTTCTAAAACATTTGGAATTGAATGCGATGCTTCTGGTGTAGGAATTGGAGCTGTACTGATGCAAGAGAAGAAGCTCATAGAATTTTTCAGCGAGAAACTCAGTGGGCCCAAGCTGAACTATCTGACATATGATAAGGAGTTATACGCACTGATTCGGGCTCTTGAAACTTTACAGCATTACCTTTGGCCAAAAGAGTTTGTGATCCATAGTGACCATGAATCTCTTAAGCATTTAAAGGGACAACACAAGTTGAACAAAAGACAT
>OVAN01010179.1:0-16028 GCA_900406275.1 Anastatica hierochuntica | reverse complement strand
AAGTTTCTTGTATCTTTTTCTGGGAAGTACTTACCACATAATGGTTCTATCTAAATACTTAAATCCTAAGTGACGGTTAGTCATGCGATGTTTTGTCCATTGAGTGAAACTGGACCAACATAAAAATGAAAATACAAATCAAGTACATACAAAAATTAAGTTTTCTTTATGCAACGTAAATACATAAGAGTAGATAAGATATCGTAATCTTAATCAAAATATATAAAAAATCAACTAATCGAATATTAAATTTATGAGAAAACATACCATGCCCGTGCACGGCACGGACCAACACCTAATTTTTTCGTAAATCGTGAGTTGGCACAAAAATGATTACATTGGCATTATTATTTATTGCAAAATTTAATATGAAAGGACATTGCAATGGTTGTTGAATGATTTTTTCTTGTTCTGTACTGGCTGTTGGGTTGATGTGATACTACAGTGCCAATAATTTTTAAAAATTTTAAAAGGAAAATAAAATAATTTTTGGATAGATGCTTGACAAGAGACTTTTTTTTTATATGGTTTCTCATTATATTACTCAAAATTAAAAGGTTTTTTATATATAGTAATTGGTAAAAATATAGAATATAGAAAAATAATATATACATATCTATACTTAGCATGGCCAAATTACCCCGAATCGAACCCAAAGGAAATCGAGCCGAATTTTCGGTTTTAGGAAAATAACCGAATAGATCCTACACTCCATAACCGAAAAAACATGAATCGAAACCGAAAATTTGGAACTACAATCGAATCGGTGATCGGTTCCAATATGGATCATAAATTCGGAAACGAAAAGAACAAACCTAACTTAATATCACAAAAGTCAAAAGTATGGTTTAATTCCAACTTCCGGGGAAAAAACCAAATCGATCCTAAATTTCGGAACCAAAACCAAACCGAATCGAAAAATTCAAATCCAGAATTAGAACTGAGCCGATTCTAATAGGTTCCCATAATGGATCTTAAATCTCATAACCGAAAAAATCGAACCCAAACCAAATAACCGAATACGCATCCCTAAATTATATTCAAATACAAAAATGGGAATAGTTGCTATATTTTCATTAGGCGATACACAACTGGTGATATTATTGTCATGTTCTAAGTGAAATTAAGTCCATTATGCTATTAAGCACAGAACATGTGATATATAATAATTAATGTTTAAGGGTTGAAGATTGAAGACAATCTTTCATAATCTCCTGAATCCTTCTTTGCAACACTTTGTCCTTAACTCTACTAATCATGTCTTCATAGAAAGCTTGAAGCCTCATTAGCTGATTCTTATCTGCATTCTCTAGCATTTCTCCCCACTCTTTTCCCATATCGAAATACCCGGAAACCCGTAACGAATACGGAATATCTTCCTCTTCGTTGAAAGGTTTTCCAAATATGGATCCATGGAGTATGCTTGCATATCTTTCCATTACCATTAGTTTTGACTCTAGCCGTTTAATCTCCTCCGTTGATGCACTTTTGTCACTAGCAGGTACTTGTTCGTTCTCCGGTTTTGGCTCGTTCGGCCAGAAGACAGGAGTAGGGACATAACAGTCAGTAACATTCCCGGTCCCAAGCACTCCATTCCTTCCTCTTCCCCAAGACCACAACTTGTAACCACCGTTTGCCACAAGAACTGTATGTGCAGCCCCACAAGAGAGCTGAACCGGGTCGCGAAATCTTGACCCGCCAGAAATCTTTCTTGGTACACTGTCATCTCCTGGTTCCAGGTCTGTGAAATTGACATCAGGGCATAACCCTAATCCTCTCTCCATTCCCCACGACCATACAAATCCTTCAGACGACACCACGCTCGTGTGGAATAAACCACAGTCTAGAGAAACTAAGTACGCATGCTCCGGAAGCTTAGAAACTGGCTCTGGAATTAATGAGCTCTTGGTACTTCCATGCCCAAGCTGACCATTTTCTCCGAAACCGAATGTCCAGCACACACTCGGTCCTTTTGGTGACTCCTTCTTGCAGGTGAGAACAGCCGTGTGATGAGCACCACAAGCTAATTCGTAGACAATAAGACCGGAGTTCTGGTTAAACGTCTCAACCATCTGTGGCCTTGCACGGCTTTCTCTATCCCCAACTCCTAACTGGCCATGATGGTTATTTCCCCAAGAGTATAGCACAGCTTCATCATAACTGTTGTCTTTCTGGTGACCAACAAGAGCAACAACGTGTTCATCCCCACATGCTACTTTCAAAACAGTCCGGCCATGGAACTCGCGTATAGGAAATGGAATCGGGACACTTGTAAAGGTCAAACGAGGATCAGGTCCACTGTCTTGTGGTGGAACATTGCCCCACATCCAAAGACCTCCGACATTATCAATGGCAAGTGACATCATGGATCCAGCCTTGACAGCACAAACCTACCAAGCAGTAACAAAACTCGTTTCGCTTCAGGCTTTTGACTTATAAACCGAGAACAAGACCGCTTTCCCAGTACCATACCTTTAAATCTGATCTAGCTTCTGTACCTGAATCATCAAGAGAAGAACTAGATGCTTCTTGCTCAAAGAAATTCGCTATCAAGCGTGGTGCCAATGAATTCTCCCCATCAAAACCAAGTTGGCCGTCTATTAACCGGTCAAGGATTACAGGATTGATAGATTGTAATAGTCAACGTAGAGTAACAAACATAAAAAATGTAGTTATCAAAAAATCATACCAAACTAGATAAGGTAACGGTCATACAAAGGATACAAATGTTATAACCCCAACACCAAATCGATCCATCATCTGCCAAAAGCTTACAAGACAAACAAAAGACAAGAGAATGGTCAATACAGATCCATATCATATCAAATTCTCCATATACACATACACATGAACAAGCATATATCAATAAACTAAGCTCACAAGCCCTTATAATTAAAAAAATTAAGAAACGCCATCCGAAAGAAGAACCTCATCGCCATGGATGCAGACAAGGGAGCTAATCTAAACCAAATTTCTCAAAAGAAAGCTTCTGATCAACAAGCAACATATACTACTAGAGACATGGATATAGAATAAAACCACCTGAGAGAGCAAGACTGTGATAAGCACCAGCAGCTACATCAACGATTCGAGCTCGATCTCTATTCGCTTGATCTGGGAACTCAAACTCAACTCGGACCGGAACAAGCTCGTCGGATTCCTTACCGGTGCCAAGACGGCCGAAGATTCCTCTTCCCCAAGTGTAAACACAGCCATCGCCTGTAAATAGTTCGAATGAAAAAATCAATAGGATTCTCGAAATTTCTCTATCTAATCTACTGAAATGAAGCGGTTGAACTCTTTTCTTTACCGGTTAGAGCGATAGTATGCGCTTCGCCGGCGGCGAGAGATATAATTTTCCGGGATAAATCTTCAGAGATCGGTAACGTCGTCGGCGTTTGATCTTCCATCGCCACTGCTCGAAGGTTTTCTCTGTTGGGTTTCGGAAACGGATAAGGTTCGTAGGTGTTTCTCGTTTCTTTATAAAGGCCCATATAGCTTTTTAGGCCCATTAGTAACCCGTTATGTTGATCTTGCCATTTTATTTTCTCAACTAGTAAATGATGAAAACAATATACTTGGGCTTTTTTGTTCAACTTCAATTGATAAGTTAAAAAGGCCGGATAATCTTTTGACCAGAAAAAGTTCTAATAATCCAAACCGAAGCAAATAATATTTACATAGACGATGACTGCATATTTGCATTAGGTGCCAAATTGTCGGTTATACGGTTTAGAGAACGATGTAAATGTGTAAGCGTGAAAAAAGCTGAATAAGACTTGAGATGTTGAATCTCCTCGAGTTGGGTTGAAAACGCCGTCCAGTCTACCATAATGCTCACCGTCTTGAAAAGTTCTAATGAGTTTGTCTAGATGGTAACCTTGGTCTCATGTTTTAGTAGTAAACATTTCATATGTCATGACAAGGCTTCCAATGCTGCATGGAACATAAATAAACTACACATCGCCTCTCGCCCCTTGACCCTTTGGCTCCCAATACTTCATCCGCTTTATAATTAGTGATGTTTTATCAGAAAATTTGCGAAAAAATTGATGTTTTCGAAATTATATTTAAATTTTTAATATTCTTTAACATTTATTGCCAATCATATCATGCAAAGTTTTATAAATCGAGGTAACTACAAAATTTATTATAAATTGATGTAACTATTATCCATTTTCGAAACACCGATGATGTATAAATAAATAAACATAAATTTATTATTTATTTATAGAAGTTGAGTTAAATAGGTGTACTTGAAAATAGATAAGTCAATTTTCACTACAAAATTTCTTATTTTTTATGTTTTTTATCCATTTATATCATGTAAGTAATTTTACTATTGGTTGAATTTTTATTAATACACCTACTAAAATGATGTTTTATCTAGAACAAACCAAATTTTAAATGATCTTTTCAATAATGTATTTAAAATCCTTAAATATCTTTTAAAATAAAACAAAGTGAGTAATAGTTGGAGTTTTTTTTTTCAACTACCTTATATTAATGGGTCTTAACCCAATAAAGAACAGTCCAAGAGTATGTATTGAAGCCCAAACTAACAATTAACATTTTAGTTTTGGGAGGCCAACAACAATAAAAATATTTGTTTTGATAAACACCAAAAAAATAAAAAAAATATTCGCTTAATTGTTAAAGCCGTCTCCACGATTTCACCTTCAACTCAAAACTCTCTCTCTCTCTTCAGATCTGCCGTAGTATCACTTTGCTGAAGAAAATTACTCAGCAATCGCCATAGCTATGGCGATTAAGCTTTTCCTCATCTCTCTTCTCTTCTTATCATCTGCGATTGTATCTTTCTCACTCTATGAAGATCAAGTCGGCCTCATGGATTGGTATAACTCATCTCTTCTTCATCCGATTTGAGCTAATCAGTAGAGAATTTTTCCGATTTTGATAGTTGAGCTATAGCTTTCGCTTGCTAGATTAATCCAGTCAGTGTCTGTAATCGAATCTATAATCTGTAAATTAGTACTGTAGATCTCAAACGAATTGTGCAGTAATATGATTCGTATAAGGATCCGTTTCGAATTGCGTAGAGCTACTTTTTTTGTTTGCTACATATGAATTGTTAATTGAGCAGAATCACTGTTGAATCTCGTAGGCATCAACGTTACATTGGCAAAGTGAAGCACGCAGTGTTTCACACTCAGAAGACTGGGAGAAAACGTGTTATCGTGTCGACCGAGGAGAATGTTGTTGCTTCCCTTGATCTCAGACTCGGGGAGATATGTAAGATTTAGTGATTTTCATATGTTTTTGTTATCCATGTTGAATTCGTCCTCCTCCATTATGATTTTCACTTTATATTGACTATGTTTTTCGGTTTGGTGCAGTTTGGCGGCATGTTCTCGGGACAAATGATGCTATCGATGGTGTTGATATTGCCTTGGGGAAATGTAGGGAATTGTTCGTAATACACAAGCATCAACTCTGTCTGGATTTACCAAACACTGTCATTAACTCTATTTTCTTGGCTTCAAATGATTTCAGATGTTATCACCCTTTCATCAGAAGGAAGTACCTTAAGAGCTTGGAACCTTCCTGATGGCCAAATGGTGTGGGAAACATCACTGCATAGTGCACAGCATTCGAAGTCACTGTTATCGGTGCCGGTTAGTGATTCAAGCACAAGAGTTTTGTTATTTGCTTAAAAAGGAAGACAACTTGTTTTATCATTTTCTTATTATAAGACAACAACAACTTTTAGTTGACATGGTCAGGAGTGATATTATCTGAGATCTTAGCTGTATCGTTTCCTTGGTTGGTTATTTATGAATTAGAGATATATTGCAGATGAATATGAAGGTTGACAAGGACTACTCTATTATTGTTTTCGGTGGTGGGTACCTTCATGCTGTTTCTGCTATTGATGGTGAAGTTCTCTGGAAAAAGGATTTCACTGTGGAAGGGTATGACAGCCTTCACTTTAAATTTGAATGAGGTTGCTTCATGTGCAGACATGCATGTTATAATGCTTTTGACGTTTAGTAATACTTTTTGATGTGCTTTAATGGTGCCTACTGCAGGTTTGATGTTCAGAGAGTTCTTCAACCTCCTGGAAGTAATATAATTTATGTGCTTGGATTCCTTAATTCATCTGAGGCTATTATTTATCAGATTGATTCCAAAAGTGGAGAGGTAGTGTCACAAAAAAGTATGGTGTTCCAGGGTGCTTTCTCTGGCCAAATTTCCTCTGTTTCAAGCGATAAAGTTGTTGTTCTTGATTCTACGAGGTCAGTTTTGGTTACCATTAGCTTCGTAGATGGAGATATTAGCTTCCAAAAGACCCATATTTCAGATCTTGTTGAGGATTCTGGAAAGGCTGAGATTTTATCACCTCTTCTTAGCAATATGCTTGCTGTAAAGGTCAATAAACGCACAATATTTGTGAGGGTTGGTGGTGAAGGAAAATTGGAGGTGGTTGATTCATTATCTGATGAAACAGCCATGAGTGATTCACTTCCGGTTGCAGACGATCAAGAGGCGTTTGCCTCAGTTCATCATGAAGGAAACAAGATTCACCTCATGGTGAAACTGGTTAATGACGTGGATACTATACTGCTTAGAGAGAGCATTCAAATGGACCAACATAGGGGGCGTGTCCATAAAGTTTTCATAAACAACTATATCAAGACAGACAGGAGTAATGGATTTAGGGTGCTTATTGTGATGGAAGATCACTCTCTCTTGTTACTGCAACAAGGAGCGATTGTTTGGAGCAGGGAAGAAGGCCTGGCTTCAGTGACCGATGCGACAATGGCTGAACTCCCTGTGGAAAAGGATGGTGTATCAGTGTCAAAAGTGGAGCAGACTCTATTTGATTGGCTTAAGGTATGAGTGCTTTAAAATGTGCTGTGTTTTTATAATATCTTTGGAACTGTATTATTTAGTTGTGTATTTTGACGTGTTCTTTTGGTTTTCTCACTCTAATGAATTGAAACGTTTCTGTTGCCTTTGGAAGGGACACATCCTGAAGCTCAAGGGAACCTTGTTGCTAGCAAGCCCAGAGGATGTGGTAGCAATTCAAGAAATGAGGTTGAAGAGTTCTGGGAAGAACAAACTGACCCGTGACCATAATGGCTTTCGGAAATTAATCATAGCACTTACTCGGGCCGGAAAACTTTTTGCTCTGCATACTGGAGATGGAAGGATTGTCTGGTCTATGCTGCTAAATTCTCCGAGCAAATCAGAATCATGTGAACGCCCAAATGGCATTAGCTTGTACAAGTGGCAGGTTCCTCATCATCATGCGTTGGACGAGAATCCTTCTGTTCTTGTAGTTGGCAGGTGTGGATCAGATTCAAGTGCACCAGGTGTACTTTCATTTGTAGATGTATACACGGGAAAAGAGATTAGCTCATCAGATGTCGGTCACTCCGTTGTGCAAGTTGTGCCTCTTCCATATACTGATTCAAAGGAACAACGTTTTCATCTAATAGCTGATAATGATGGCCACGTCCACTTGTACCCGAAAACTTCAGAGGCTCTCAGCATCTTTCAACGCGAGTTTCAAAATGTGTATTGGTACACTGTTGAGGATGCAAATAATATAATCAGGGGGCATGCAATGAAGAGCAGTTGCTCTGGTGATATTGCAGATGAGTACTGCTTTACTACCAGGGAACTTTGGACTGTTGTGTTTCCTTCGGAATCTGAGAAAATTATTTCAACACTAACACGGAAACCAGATGAGGTATAATCTTTGATTATAAATCAGTTCTTATCTACTTGAAACATATGCGCAGTAGCCGTTTTTTGGAGTTTTTTTTAAATCCAGGACACTAGAACAGTTAAAATTCGTATATCATGACTTGGCTAAGATTGTATCTCCAGGTTGTTCATACACAAGCCAAAGTCAACACAGACGAGTTGTTATATAAATATGTATCAAGAAATTTACTGTTTGTGGCCACCGTTTCACCAAAAGGTGCTGGTGAGATTGGTTCGGTTACACCAGAGGAGTCATCACTTGTAGTATACCTCATCGACACCATCACAGGACGTATACTGCACCGTTTGTCACATCAAGGTTGTCAAGGACCGGTTCATGCTGTAAGTTCTCGTGTAGTATCATCTCATTTATTTTGTAACAGATTCTATGCAACTTCTTAGCTTTCAAATTGTTTGCAGGTGTTTAGTGAGAATTGGGTTGTGTACCACTATTTCAATCTTCGAGCTCACAAGTACGAGGTCACAGTCGTTGAGATCTATGATCAGTCTCGAGCGGTATGACTTCATACCCAAAACATTATACCAGTCAACTGAATGCTCTTCGTTCCCGTGAAATGTTTTCTATTTTATACGCAGGAAAACAAAAATGTCTGGAAACTCATTCTGGGAAAGCACAATCTAACAGCACCGATCTCTTCATACTCTAGACCAGAGGTATTCACGAAGTCACAGTCGTATTTCTTTGCTCAGTCTGTGAAAACCATCGCTGTGACATCAACAGCAAAGGGTATAACTTCAAAGCAGCTTCTCATTGGTACCATCGGGGATCAGGTTTGTACATTTCTTATCGTATATTGATTATGCTTCCATGGATTCGGAAAACTAATAGCAAAACGATTCCAATATGAATGATTAGATATTGGCACTTGATAAACGATTCGTGGATCCAAGACGAACACTTAACCCGTCACAAGCTGAGAAAGAAGAAGGGGTCATCCCTCTCACTGATTCTTTACCCATCATTCCTCAGGTTCACTTCGATTGGGTTCTAAACACATTTTCGGTTTTAGTTATTGGATCGATCCTAATGCAAATTTTTATATTTTCGCAGTCATACATTACACATTCTCTCAAAGTAGAAGGTTTAAGAGGCATAGTAACAGCTCCGGCCAAGCTAGAGTCAACAACACACGTCTTTGCCTATGGAGTGGATCTCTTCTACACAAGGCTTGCGCCGTCAAAGACCTATGACTCGCTAACCGATGATTTCAGCTACGCGCTTCTCTTGATCACGATCGTAGCGCTCGTTGCAGCCATCTATATCACTTGGGTCCTTTCAGAGAAGAAGGAACTAAGCGAAAAATGGAGGTGATTCGATCTTTTAAAAGTTGAGTTTTTCACAGTTGTAGAATATTTACGAATCCTCTTTGCTTTTGTGCTGTTAACTTTTTTAAATTCAAAGATTATGAAAAGCATCTCTTTAACGTTTTGTATCGCAGAAGGTTAATTGCTTGTGATTGCAGACTATAGTTTAGTAACATTCACATGACAATAATCATTTTTATACAAGTGTAACGCCTGACAAATTTGGTTCGAATCATTTATTTTCTTT
This sequence comes from Anastatica hierochuntica, assembly GCA_900406275.1. Taxonomy (NCBI): domain Eukaryota; kingdom Viridiplantae; phylum Streptophyta; class Magnoliopsida; order Brassicales; family Brassicaceae; genus Anastatica; species Anastatica hierochuntica. Next base: position 6,721 of record OVAN01010179.1, on the reverse strand, counting down.
CCTATTTAAAACGGAGACACTTTCACTTCACTAGCTTCCAGTCCACTCTCCAGCGACGATGCCCAAGCCACATGCGCCACCGCATCCTCTCTTCTCTTGTGGCTTCTTCCGCCGTCGCACGCAGTCTGTTCTCAGTCCAACTTCTCCTCACCAGCAATCTCGCCGTAAGCCAACCACCACCTCCTCCTCTTCCTCATCCTCAACCTCCACTTCTCAAAGTTTCACTCAGTGGCGCTTCCCTCATCATCTTGACCAAACTCCACCCACCCTTCCTCCTCCTCCTCCGCCGTCTGCTCCTCTTCCGGTCAGCGCCACTCTCCAAGAAACCTACCAGATCGCAGAGCTTCATCTCGCGTCCGTCTCGGAATCCGACAAGCTCCTCGCTCTACAACTACTTGAGCGGGTCGTCGTACCCGACCCGCCATTGGAACCAACTTGTCCTCCAAGTCTCATGCAAGGCCTCGTCTCTTCCCTCCGCATCAACAAGATCATTACGGCTAAGTACGTCACCAAGATCCTCCTCGCGCTCTGCCTCGTCGAAGGGAACCGCCAAGTGGCGGTCGAGGCTGGAGCCGCCCGAGCCGTGGTGGAAACGGCGGCGGGGTTAGAAATCTCAGCGGCGGAGCGCGCTTTAGCTGCGCTTGAGCTCATGTGCACGACGCCTGAAGGCGCGGCGGAGGTTCGTGCTCACGTAATGACGGTGCCGGCGATGGTGGCGGTGATGGCGAGATTGACCGGGAGGGGGAGAGAATACGCCATTAGCATACTTGCCGTAGTTTACAAAAAACGAGGAGGAGAAGAAGCTTCCGGCGAAGAGATTGCGGTGGCGCCGGCGGAAGAAGTGGCGAGAGCGGTGGCTCTGGCGCTCGAAGGAGAGTGTACAGTGAGAGGAAGAAGAAAAGGGGCCCACTTATTAAAGACCCTCGAGGAATACGGACGGTTGGATCTGAGTCAGAATGGGACATGAGAAAATGAAATCTAACGGTGGAGATTATGTCAGATAAAAATAAATCTAAAAGCTCACGGGCTTGTTGTTCTTTTATTAAAGAAGTGCGGGCCCTTGTCTGTCTCACATATGGGCCCTATCTATGTATTTACTGCATACACATATATAGTAGTTTTTTCCTAAATAATTATCTTGAACATCCATTTCATAATAATTTATTAAGTAACCTTCATAAAATTTTATTTTATTTTACAAAATTTTCTGTGCTGTGTTAAATATAGATTTTTAAAAAAAACTTTACTTCCCATTCTATTATTACGGTCTATTGGACAAAAAAGTAATTTTATGCGTGTTGATTAAAAGTATAATTGAATAAACTAATAATACTAATTATAAAAATTAGAAAATTAAATTTAAAATAAAAATAGTGTTAAGAGTTTACTGCATAATGAAATATTCATATAAAAATGTATATTTTGAATTATTACCACCTTTTCAACTTTACTCTATTTTCTTTTTTTTTATCAAACACATTACTTTATTTCTATTTCAAATTTATTTTAAACTAAAATCTTCTCTAAAATAAATTTCCATTTTTAAAATAGAACCATTCATTGAAACTATTATGAAAATCGAGTAATTTTATTTTAAGTCTATTTAAAAAAATTTTAAGTCATTTCAATAATCATTTTTGAAGAAAATTCCAATGCCATTTTAGAATTACTCCGTTTTAAAGTAAAAATAGAATAATATATTGAGTTGTTCTTAGCAATGAAGGAGTTATAAAATTGTAACTACTATTTTGTTAAAGAACGGTTGCAATGATGTATTAATGAATGAATATCTCAGTTTTTGTCCAAAGGAGGGAGGAAAGGAGATACTTATTAAATCAGTGGTGGCGGTTTTACCTACCTATATTATGTCGTGTTTAAGATTACCCAAGACGATCACAAAATATCTAACGAGTGTCGTAGCAAAAATTTGGTGGAATTTAGGGGGGATAAACGAGGTTTACATTGATTTAATTAGAGAAAAGTTTATCTGACAAAGGTGGAGGGAGGTTCGGGATTTCATACTATCGATGAGTTTAATTCGACTTTTATTGGCTAAACAAATATGGCCTCTTCTACAATTTCCAAATTCTCTATTGAGAATATTGAAAGAGAGGTATTATCCAAGAACATTCCTATTATCGATAAAGGGTACTATTCACCATCTTATGGGTGGAGAAGTATTCATCTTGGAAAAATGGCTTATTAAACATGTGGGAATGGGTACGTCTATACCTGTCTGGAGGGATCATTGGATTCCGGATGTGTAAGCCAAAACCAGCGAGGCAAAGAGGTCAAAATTACCCTATGATCTTTTTGTAAGCCATATGATTAATCCAAGTACTTTGGAGTGGCACCATGACATGTTAGAAGAATTTTTCGATATGGTAGATATTCCGTTAATTAATAGTATATCCATTAGTAGGATTGCTACATCTGATAGGATTGTATGAGCTCTCATAAGGAATGAGATTTATACGGTTAAATCAGTTTATTGTGTAACACAATGTTATGGGGAGAGGTTATTGGTACCACCTTTGTACGGTTCGGATTTTAAACCTCTTTTAGCTCAGGCATGGAAGGTGAAAGCACCAGCAAAGCTGAAATATTTTATGTGGCTGGTAATATCGGGTAGTCTGGCGGTGAATTAAAGGTTATGTTCGAGAGATATTACATGTGAGATAAGTTGTCCATATTGTGGATATGCAACTGAAATAATTAATCATACACTACTGTCTAAGTGCCCCATGCGATGTAAACTGTGGCTCTCTCCAATATCCTGTCGGTTCCAGGGATTTTTCCTGGAACTTCGATTTGGTCGAATATGGATTTCCTATACTGGAGGATTCCAGATATAGAGGCCGAAGATGTAAAAGGGAAAATTTTCCCATAGATTTTGTGGTTTATTTGGAAAGGGAAAAACGATAAATTATATAATGGCGAAGATAGACATGCTCTGAATATGCCAAGAAATGATCGGAGCGAGGCGCAAGCTTGGTGGGAGGCCAATGTGGTGGATACCATTCATCGGCCGCCACCAATATCCTCCATTCCAACAGTCAAAGGTCTTCTATGTCAGATCGACAGATCCTGGAAATGTGATGTCCTATTCTCGGGTATGGATATGTTCTCTTGTAATTTCATGACAGGTTATGTGATAGTGAGAGCAAAGGGCCAGCGTCGAAGCCAATCTCCTTTAGATACAGAGCTAGAAGCACTCATGTGGGCAATGGAACGGTTGTATATGTTGCAAAAAATGATAGTTACGTTCCAAACAGATTCTATGAAGCTTTTGATGATGGCGGCGAACCAGAGAATTAACCACGTTTTTCAACACAACTAGCGGAGATCTAAAAGCTAACATCTCTTTTCACTTTTGTGGATTTCAAATATATACATCGATCACTGAATGGAAAGGCCGAAGAGCTAACACGTAGTACAAGGTTAATGTTATTTGTTTTCGATTATGTTACCTCTATACCATCGGTTTGAATTACCAAACCTTTTTAATTGTTTAATGCTTTTCTTGACAAAAAAAAAAATTGTAACGAGACAAGATCACAATTCTAAAAATAATTAGGTGACAAATTTTTACTTAATAAAATCATAACGAGAATTCACTTATTCATATATATACAATGATCCAGCTCTAGAATTCACCGGGGGCAGAAAGTATATACTATTTGATTGATTGAGATAAAGACATATACAATGTGTGTTCCAACTATATACATATAACTAGTAGTATATACTATTTGATTGATTGAGATAAAGACATATATAAAACAAAAATACTTTTAACGAACTTAACTAACAATGGTCAGATGGTTAAAAAGTTAGTTCATGTTATGGTTATATCTATATAAACAACATCAATAACATTATATGCTTGTTTTGGGTAATATTTTATATATACTCTAGTGCCATTGTGCGATATATAGTTGAAATTTTCTACNCAAAATTTTTTTTTTTTTTTTTTTTTTTTTTGTTAAAGTACGTACAGAATTCTTCTATTGTGCGATATATGGAATTTAGTTAAAACTTTGATTGTTGAGATTGTTGCATAAATACACATCGTTGATTAATGACCCGTTCTTGTATGGTCTTCATTTTAATTGAACCACAATTTTGTTACCTTCTATTCAATTCTCACCAATTTAATTGAATTGTATGACCATTAACCCATAATCTATGGGTTTAATGCAAAAAAAACTTGCAAAAAGCACAAAAATGGATTAAAAAAACTTGGAGATAAAAAAATTCTAAAAGCAGTGTGCAACAAAGATCCATGATATAAAATCAAAATAGCGATTCAAGAAATCTCTAAACAAAACCATGTTTTTTGATAAAAACAAGACCAAAAGATAACAACGTCTTTGGTCTTAAACGTTTGCCTCCCCACTTCTTCCTGTACTTGTTGTTGAAGTTTGCCTAAATTCAAAACAATAAACCAGATTAAACCAAAAACCAAACCAAAATTCATCCATGTTGGGCATAAAATGTCTATAATGTATCAAATTCAAAACCAATTCAACACAACAACACATTAAGATATGATCCAAACCAAACTAAACCGGAATTCATCGATTTTGAGCCAAAGATTCAACATAATAAACTAGACTAGAGCCAAAAAATTATTAAATGTGTAGTCAGAAAATAAGAAGCTTCACCTCTGTTGTTTCATCTTTGAGGATTCTGAATTACGCCCGCATCTGTCATTCTGTGCACTTTTCTAAGTTTTTTCGCGACTCGAATATCATTCTTGGCTTCTTTGTTCGTCTTCAGAACATAATGCCAATTGGGATCTGCATCCAAAACTTTGGTTAAATGGACAAAGAAGGCCTCACTGGTAAGTGGGCCATGCATATCAATTATTCCAGGTTTAACAAAAACCAAATCCATGTTGAGGGATCTCATTTCATTGATTATCGCGGTAGCCCTTATCGCCTAAGCAAAAGACATTCAGTATATAGAGCATTTACCAAGAAACTCTATATTTTCGTAGGGTTTACTCACTGATTTTGAGAAAAATTCAAAAAAATGACAATCTTCTTTTAATGTATAGTTGCATCGTTAACTTACATAGGATGATGGTCAAAGAGGTTTGGAACCTTTGTTGTCTTCGTTTCTTTAGATAATAGAGATTTTATAGTGTTTAGTCCACTTATTTAGGCCGTATATGAAGTTTTAATAAATTACTTGTTAAAAAAATTAGAAACGATGCCCACTTACCATGAAAGAAAGTTTAGCATAGATTAATATAAATGTAGAATGTGGTTAGAAATTTTTAAACAACACTAAAGATTATAAACTTCAGTATATAGAGCATTTACAAAAATATTCTATATTTTCGTAGGGGTTAACTCACTGATTTCGAGAAAAATTTAAAAAAATGACAATCTTGTTTTAATACATAGTTGCATCGTTCACTTACATAGGATGATGATCAAAGAGGTTTGGAACCTTTGTTGTCTACGCTTCTCAAGATAATAGAGATTTTATAACGTTTATTCCACTTATTTAGGCCGTATATGAAATTTTAATAAATTTATTGTTAAAAAATAGAAAAGATGCTCATTTACCATGAAAGAAAGTTTAGCATAGATTAATATAAATGTAGAATGTGGTTAGAAATTTTTAAACAACACTAAAGAGTATAAACTTCAGTATATAAATCAGTTACCAAAAAACTCTATTTTCGTAGGGGTTAACTCACTGATTTTGAGAAAAATTCAAAAAAATGACAATCTTGTTTTAATGCATAGTTGCATCGTTCACTTACATAGGATGATGGTCACAGAGGTTTGGAATCTTTGTTGTCTCCGTTTCTTTAGATAATAGAGATTTTATAGTGTTTAGTCCACTTATTTAGACCGTATATGAAGTTTTAACAAAATTACTCATTAAAAAAATTGAAACGATGCTCATTTACCATTAAAAAAAGTATAACATAGATTAATATAAATGTAGGATGTGGTTAGAAAATTTTAAACAACACTTAAGAGTATAAACTTCATAATATAGAGCATTTACCAAAAAATTCTATATTTTCGTAAGGGTTAACTCACTGATTTTGAGAAAAATTCAAAAAAATGACAATCTTGTTTTAATGCATAGTTGCATCGTTCACTTACATAGGATAATGGTCAAATAGGTTTTGAACCTTTGTTGCCTCCGTTTCTCTAAATAATAGAGATTTTATAGCGTTTATTCCATTTATTTAGACCGTATATGAAGTTTTAATAAATTAATTGTTAAAAAAAGAGAAAAGATGCCCATTTACCATGAAATAAAGTTTAGCATAGATTAATATAAATGTAGAATATGGTTAGAAATTTTTAAACAACACTAAAGAGTATAAACTTCAGTATATAGAGCATTTAGCAAAAAATTCTATATTTTTGTAGGGGTTAACTCACTGATTTTGAGAAAAATTCAGAAAAAATGACAATCTTGTTTTAATGCATAGTTGCATCGTTCACTTACATAGGCTGATGGTCAAAGAGGTTTGGAACCTTTGTCGTCTTCATTTCTCTAGATAATAGAGATTTTATAGCGTTTATTCAAATTATTTAGGCCGTATGTGAAGTTTTAAAAAATTAATTGTTAAAAAAATCGAAAAGATGCCCATTTACCCTGAAAGAAAGTTTAGCATAGATTAATATAAATGTATAATGTGGTCAGACATTTTTAAACAACACTAAAGAGTACAAACTTCAGTATA
>OVAN01010178.1:0-16028 GCA_900406275.1 Anastatica hierochuntica | reverse complement strand
TATATATATATAATACATTCTCCTTTTTGCCAAGGTGAAGTTTATATGAAAACTATAGGTTTTGAAGATTAGTTTAGATTTCGAATATAAACAAAATGTTTAAGTTAGTTTTTATGTATAAATCTGTGTAGAATACTGCACCAATGCCAGATGGTAAAACCAAGGGAGCACAAGCTTTATCTATGAGAATATCCGGAAACAGGGCGGCTTTCTACAACTGTAAATTCTACGGTTTCCAAGACACAATTTGTGACGATACTGGAAATCATTTCTTCAAGGACTGTTACGTCGAAGGGACATTTGATTTCATCTTTGGAAGTGGAACCTCTATGTACTTGGTACGTTTAATAATTTAGCCTTTATATATATGATCTCTATTTTGATTCTTAATAGAAAAGTCTGAAATTATATTATATATGCATGAAGGGAACACAATTGCACGTGGTGGGAGATGGCATTAGAGTGATTACAGCGCATGCAGGAAAGAGCGCAGCAGAAAAGAGTGGATACGCATTCGTGCATTGCAAGGTGACTGGAACCGGTGGCGGAATTTATCTTGGTAGAGCATGGATGAGCCATCCTAAGGTTGTCTACGCCTACACCGAGATGACCAGCGTCGTCAATCCAACCGGATGGCAAGAAAACAAAGTGGCTGCACATGACAAGTAAGTCCAATTTTCATACTATGCATATGTAGAAATGTTGTGATGCTCCACTAACTCCTATTCGGTCTGGTCCTTATGGTTCAATTATATTATACGACAGGACCGTGTTTTACGGAGAGTACAAATGTTCAGGACCAGGATCGGCAACAGCCAAGAGAGTTCCATTCACACAACAAATTGATGCCAACGAAGCTAAACGTTTCCTTTCACTCGGCTACATCGAAGGATCTAAGTGGCTTCTTCCACCTCCGGCTTTGTAAATGCTTTAATAGTAACTTACTACTATTAAAGTTATATAAAGATAAAAAAACTACATAAGGATGGACATCGATCTATTTATTTTGTTTCTTTCTCAATATTTTTTAATTTATTTTCCAAGAGTCCTCTCTTCTTTGTGTGCAACAAAACCAAATATTTAAAATGATCGTTATATCGAAGGAACCTATGACTTCATCTTCGGAAGAGGAGCTTCCTTGTATTTACTATTTACTAACATTAAACTCTTACATATATTTTTAACATAATGTATACTATAGTATATGTTTTTTATTGTCAAACACTATCGTTCATCTTTAACTAATACATTTTGTATATAAATCCATATATAATATGCACGGTGGGAGATGGATTAAGAGTGATCACGGTTATTCCGTAACACTCACGTCTGTCTCTCATGTGTGTTCCAACGCCTCTCTGCAAGTCTGCGGGTCCACCATGTCCGACGATAGAGACTGCTATTTCCGGAAATTTCAAAAACTTGGTTTATTATATATGAAAATCACCACGTAAGCTTTCTCGGTGATTCGTTCTCACTTGCACGTTTTTGAAAACCACTTTCCGAAATTTCATCTCTAATACTTACAACTTCAACACAAACACACTTAACTGTAAAATTTTCTCATGACAATTGACCGTAATATAAATGCACTTTGGTGGCATAGATAGTCTAATCAATTCTTTTAACCTCTCCTCATACATCACTTTCTCCATAAATCAGAGTATCACATATTCATTTGTGCATTGCAAAATCCCTAGAACCGAAGTTAGAATATATTTGGGCAGGTCTTGGATGAGCCACCCAAAAGTTATCTATATTTTCACACAAATGACTATGGAGAGTACCATTGTTTAGTATCAAGGTCACACTTAAAGAAGAGATCCTTTCACAAAAGATGTTGACCAATATGAAGTTAGGCTTACTCTTGGTTACATTTAAGGCTCCAAGTGGCTACTTCATCCTCCTAAATTCTGATAATTTTCTTCAAGATTCATATATTTGTTGTAACACCATCTTTTTATTTATCAATTTATTTTTTGTATTATAAGAATGTGAAGCTCGAGAATGATTTGTTTTCTCTACGCAAAATAAGTGCATCTCCATTTATTCATTTCAATATTATTGCATGGAAGTTTTGGTATTATTATATTAGATTTTATCAAGAAAATCCATTAAATTATGATGGAACTAAAACGAGCTTTTTTGTACTAACATTATCGCGATTAATCAAACATGAGAACATGATATTTTTATATTACAATTTTCTATTTCTCTAACAAAAAATGTCGAAACAATAATTAATACATTAGTCAGATTTTAATTACACGTACTTTCTACGTTGCACTATTTTTCTAATCCTAATTGCAAACAATTTTTTTTTCTTAAAAGACTTTAGATCATGAATTAGCCTATTTTTATATGATTAACCATAGTTAAGAGTTTGACCAAAAAAAACCATAGTTAAGAGATAACCCTAATGGTTAATGCTCTAGTGTTTAGTTTAGGTATTTGGAATTTGACTTCACCAAATCGTATTACTCCGCATCGTACAGTTTGGTTATGGATCGGATTTTGCATGCTCTATTAAATATTGTTGAATTAATGAAGTTAATGATCCATTGGTCTTCCGGAACATCATGATCCAATGGTAAAGACGAGTTCCTTCTTTTGTGAGTTTGAACCCTGCCAGAGAAAACTATTTCACGCTGTCTCCGGACACTCACACGGATATAAACTTTTGCTTTCGACCTATTTGAATATCCAGGAAAGAGTCTATCTGTGGACTGACCTTCCACCCAAAGATTAAGTCCGGTTCTTTAATAGGACTTGAGTTTAACTCTTTCTTTTATCAAAAAAAAATGACCCAAAGGTCAAAAAAGAACCAAAAAATTTTTGCAAGCTGCGTCAGAGCCAGGTCATCAAAGAGTCGCTATCCAATTGAAAAACCAAAGATAGCAACTTGTGGAACGTGTGTGTGTGCTGGCTTTAGCTCTAGGGTTTGACCATGATCGAATCTGGTTCTTACGATTTGTAACCATCTGATTTTCAACGGCTTAGATTGTTTAGAACCATTCACGTTCGCATGGAATCACTTCCTTGTTTTACGCATCTCCTTGTCATAACAACATTTTCTTTTTGTTTCACGTTTTGTTGAAGGTTTTAAAAAATTTCTATTTTTTTGTTGGTCATATTCTACATGGGTATATTCAGATTAATCGATTTTATTTTCACCGATTTTGGTGAGATATTCCTAAAATGCCCTTTAGACAAGCAATTTTTTGTTTATAATATTTTTAAAAGCAACATGATAATCGTGATATAATATTTTATCATCGCTTCACAAATCTTACTCATTATGTTTCATAAAAAATTTCATTTTGCGGTTTTAGTTTTGTTTCACCATGAGTATCGTTTTATATTTTCGATGTAAATTTATAAATAAAATTTCGATTTTAATCTAATTGTTTTGATGTATTAATTGGAGAATTTGTTTCGATGTATTAATGAATGACAAATACATTTTTCAACACATTTTTGACAATTTTTTTAATAGTTTAGTAAGAATGATTTTTGTACGTATGTGAATTTGAGTTGTGAGTTGCATAATTTATCAAGTAACTAGCTAGAGGTCGGCGCTATGTGCTGACAATTTTAATCTAGAAATAATTATATAAAGATATTTTTTATGCAATATTTCAACACTAATATACATATATTTTGTTTTTTGTACACTATTATTATTTAATCATAAATTTATAAAACAAAAGGAAATATCTATCGAGGCAAAAAAAATATTATCGCAAAAATGGTGAATTTTTTTTTTTTTATCGTAAACAACATATAGAAAAGTTAAATAATGCAAAAAAGAAGTGCAATATAAACAAATATCAATCAACAACAATATTATGTAAAATTGAGTTGTGAGTTGCGTAATTTATCAAGTAATAAAAAACATGAATCGCCACATACGTATATACGTATACGTATGTTTTTCTTTTTGTTTTAACGTCGATCTTATGCAAGTTTAGTCTAAATGTCTATCCATAACTTAGAGTCTTAGTCATACTACATGATGATAACATAAACTAATTCCAAATATTACTCAATATTTGGAAAGTAGTGACACAATATTTAACTAAACACTAACCGAACCGAACCAGATCCGATCCAAAAAAACTGAATCGGAACCGATCCGAAAATGAAGTAGTTTTGACAAAAAAAAGTCTGGACATTCGGATCCTCGGGTCGGTTTTTGAAATTTTCAACGGATCCGAAACAGATCCGAAACCCGGAAAATCATAGAAAACAAAAAAAGAAACCGAAAAACAAAAAAAAACCCGAAAAACCGAACCGAAACCGATCCGAAAATGAAGTAGAAGACATGAAAGAAAAAAAAGGAACGAAAAACCGACCTAGAACTGTCTCTTAACTAAGAACCGTAAAAAACGACTCTTAACATGTTTGTTTTTCTTTTTAATTAAAAAATTATCTAAAAACCGAATTAAGAAATCGTGATAAACATGGCCTAATAAAAGTCATAATAACGCCGTCCCTTATAGAACCTATCCCAGCTCCTACCTTCTTGGGGGTCCATGTCCCGTCACAATTAACAAAGTGAAACGGCAAAGGTAAATAAACAAATCGAGAATTTTCTTTGTTTAAAACTTTAAATTGACCAAATAAATTTCTTACTCATCTTCTTTTTTCCTTTAGTCAAAATGTTTAATTTTATGTGATAAAAAATGTTAAATTATATAAACATTTTCGATTTTCGACATAAAGTGTGAGCATGACAAATAACATATTAAAAAAATAAAAACTACGACAACAATTAAATACTAAATGAACATGCAAATCACACTAAATGTATAAGCAATTAGCGATAACAAGCTAACAAGTAAGTCATTAGAGACTAGCATAATTGAGAAATATATTAGCTGCATAGATAAAGGCCTACAAAAATTGCGTGATCCGAATTCCGGAGAAATCAACTTGCCAAAACCTCGGCTCCACAATAATTTGGTTTACATTTTGCGCAGCTTTGCGAAACCTTCGATCTCGATTACCATTCGAGAATCCAATCACCATCGGTGGAAAGACTAATTCGCAACAATTGCGAAAAACCTTTAAAACCGTTAATTTTGTTTATAAATATTGCGTAAAAAAAATAATAATTACATTTGTCTCTCATGAATGATAATAACATTATTTATATAATAATGTAAAAACTAATGATTTTTTTATGATTGGTGTGTAATCACTCTAAATGAATGAAATAAAAAATAATTTTTTTGCATCATTTTTTAATTATTTATTTACAACGTTTCCATTACACACAATTATCTTTAGAAAAAAAACTAAAATCTTTTAGAGATATGTTTTGACTTTTTTTTAAAAAACAAATAAATATAGATAGATATAGCTTAAAGGGTAAAAAAGTAGTTTCAAAGAGATTAAAGGAAGTTTCTGTTTGGTCTCTCTGTCTGACGCCATTGATGATGTTGACACGTCAAGAAATATCCAAATCTCATTCAAATTACGCCTCTCTCTTCTTCTTCTTCTTCTTCTTCTTCTTCCTTCTCCCTTACAAATACTCCATTCTTCTTCCTCCAATCTCATCTTCACAATCTCATTTCAATCCAAAGTTCAGTTTTTTTTGAAGCTCTTGAATCTTCCTGATTTCGCCATGAATGCTTTAGCTGCAACGAACAGAAACTTCCGTCATGCAGCGAGAATCTTGGGTTTGGATTCAAAGATCGAGAAGAGTCTTATGATCCCATTTAGAGAGATCAAGGTGAACAATACCCATTTCTTGATTCGTCTTAAAGTTTCGATCTTTGAACTTTGATTCTGATTCTTCTTCTTCTTTTAGGTTGAGTGTACAATACCAAAAGACGATGGAACTTTGGCTTCTTACGTTGGTTTTAGAGTTCAACATGATAATGCTCGTGGACCCATGAAAGGTGGAATCAGATTTCATCCTGAGGTTTTAAAAAGCTTTCTCCTTTCAACACTCTGTTTTATCAGAATTCGAAAGTTTCTTCAAAAGTTTTGATTTTTTGGTTCTGGGTTTGTGTTAAAGGTGGATCCTGATGAAGTGAACGCATTAGCTCAGCTTATGACATGGAAGACGGCGGTCGCCGACATTCCTTACGGTGGAGCTAAAGGTGGAATCGGATGTAACCCTCGTGACTTGAGTTTGAGTGAGCTTGAGAGGCTAACTCGTGTCTTTACTCAGAAGATTCATGATCTTATTGGTATTCATACTGATGTTCCTGCTCCTGATATGGGCACAAATGCTCAAACTATGGCTTGGATTCTTGATGAGTACTCTAAGTTTCATGGTCATTCTCCTGCTGTTGTTACTGGCAAACCCATTGTAAGTGGTTTTGATTTCGAAAATCTTCGATTTTGAAGTGGTTGATTAGTCAATGTTTATGTGTGATTGATTACTAAAGTTTTGAGCTTTTTGGTATGTAAATTTTTGTTGGAAGTGATTAGTCAATGTTTATGTGTGATTGATTACCAAAGTTTTGAGCTTTTTGTGTATATGAATGTTTGTTGGAAGTGATTAGTCAATGTTTATGTGTGATTGATTACTAAAGTTTTGAGCTTTTTGGTATGTAAATTTTTGTTGGAAGTGATTAGTCAATGTTTATGTGTGATTGATTACCAAAGTTTTGAGCTTTTTGTGTATATGAATGTTTGTTGGAAGTGATTAGTCAATGTTTATGTGTGATTGATTACTAAAGTTTTGAGCTTTTTGGGTTTGGTTGGTTGGATTGCACTTGGGTGTAGGATCTTGGTGGCTCACTAGGTAGAGAAGCGGCCACAGGACGCGGTGTAGTTTATGCAACCGAAGCTCTTCTTGCGGAGTATGGGAAATCGATTCAAGGCTTGACATTTGTTATTCAGGTTTAAAAGCTTATCTCTCAAGCTTAATGTTGTTTGTTTTTGTGTTATGAGAGAATAAGAGAATGCTTTTGTTGTTGGTGTTGAAAGGGATTTGGAAATGTTGGAACATGGGCGGCGAAGTTGATCCATGAGAAAGGCGGAAAAGTTGTTGCGGTAAGCGACATTACAGGTGCAGTTAGGAACCTTGAAGGTATCGATATCAACGCGCTGATTAAACACAAAGAGGCAACAGGAAGTCTTAATGATTTCAGCGGTGGAGAAGCAATGGATTCGAGCGAACTTTTGATCCATGAGTGTGATGTTCTCATCCCTTGCGCTCTTGGCGGTGTACTAAACAAGTAAGAACTTTCATTTGTCGAATCTATACCGACTATAGAGATTCGGTTTCTGATTCTCGATTTTTTCGTTGATTAGGGAAAATGCTGGAGATGTGAAGGCAAAGTTCATAGTAGAAGCAGCAAACCATCCAACAGATCCAGATGCTGATGAGGTAATGAAAGTCGCATCATCGATAAAAATCCTTAAAAATCTGCTAATTCGTAATCCGATTATTGGCAGATTCTTTCGAAGAAAGGAGTGGTTATACTTCCAGATATATACGCAAACGCGGGAGGAGTGACAGTGAGTTACTTCGAATGGGTTCAGAACATTCAAGGATTCATGTGGGAAGAAGAAAAAGTGAACCTTGAGCTGCAAAAGTACATGACTCGAGCCTTTCACAACATCAAGTCAATGTGTCATACTCATTCTTGTAACCTTCGTATGGGAGCTTTCACTCTTGGTGTTAACCGTGTGGCTCGAGCCACCCAGCTGCGTGGTTGGGAAGCTTGAAGTATCTCTTCTTATGCTCTGTTTCTTTGCTCTGTTTTTAACTTTCCTCTGTTTCTTTGTTTCATTTTTATTTGAGAAAATCATTGAGTTTCCTAAAATGGAAAGGAAAACAAATGTATTGAATAAACTAAATGATTGGAATAAAATATCATATAATTGGAATTATTTTGCATTGAAAAAGAATTTTTTAGGGTGAATCTGGTATATAACCATAAAAAAATATTATTTAGATTTTAGAGATTTCAAAAAAAAAATATTAATCAAATATTAGGGAATTTTACAAAATTGTCTTCCCATTTGAGGGTATGGAATGTATTTTGTTTTTTTTTTTGAAAAATTAAAAACTAATTAATAGTTTTTTTCTTCTGATAAAAAAATTAATAATTTTTTTCTAGATTATATATTATAATTTTCCAATTTTTTAACCTATGGTAACCCTTAGTTGAAATACTACCAAGTAACTGAAATATTATTATATTTTTCATTGAGAAATTCTCTCAAATACCACAAAAACATGTTTTGTGGATAAATATACCACACTCTTTAAAATCGACAATTATACAATTTTATAAGTTTTTATTCTAAAAGAGCACAAACTCTAAAAATAACTTCTAAAAATTAAAAACTTTTAGGTTTGGGGTAGTATTTGCATTTATTGAATAATTTAGAGCTTTATGATTTTTTAAAATTTAGTGTTTGGTTTTGATGGTTTAAATTTGAAATTTAGTTTGTAGTATTTTTGAAAAGATTTTAGTAATTTTGGAAAATTAAAACTTGTCATAATAAATTTGGAATAAAAACTTGTGATGATACATTTGCAATCAACAGAAGTTTACACAGGTGAGATCATCCCACATCTTTATTATGAGCTGAGAATTACAAATCAATGCACAAACACATAAGCAAAGAAGCAGAAATATTATAGAAGATCCTCTCTTTTGGACAAAGAGGAGGAAAACAAAAAAGGCTTTTGATTAGCCGTAACAACGGATAGGGTCCTTGCAGCTCTTTGCCGGGGATTGCGGGTTGCCATACAACCCGCCTTTCGCGAGGAAATGCTGATGATATTCTTCAGCTTTATAGAATTTCTTTGCTGGTAAGATCTCAGTCACAATCTTCTTCTCTAGCTTCTTCTGTTGATTCTCTAGAGATTCGCGTGCTAGTTTCTCTTGCTCGGGTGTGTAAAAGTATATCCCTGATCTGTATTGTGCTCCAACAAGTTCTCCCTGCAAGAATAAGCACCATTAGTTCAAAGCTTGTATGATCAAGATCAAGAAGACAAACTTTCTTTAAAGCATTACATAGGGCTGGACAAATAAACCGAAACTCAAAAAATTGAACCAGATCCGAACCGAAAAGTCGTAAAAACCCCACCTGTTCCTATTTTGAAATATTTTGGGTGCCCTGATCGAACCGGAATCGAACCAAGAACCCAACGAATACCCGAAAAACAGAAAATTATATTTTAATTATTATTCTAACTCTCACATACCTTCAAATATTCCACATTTTTGTAATAATATTTAGAAAATTTTCATTTTTCGGTAAAAAGTAACTAAACTAAACATAATCAGAATTTTTTGGGTTTTAGATCGACTAAACCAAAATATTAGGAGAGTTTTTATGATTAATGCATGGTTGACAAAAAAACTAAAATATTTTGTCTTTTTATATATTAAGCTACAAAATTACCGAACGGTTCCTAATTCTATAGAACTGATTAAACACAAACCCGAATAACCTAAATCGGAACCACACACAACTCTGAAAACCCGAATGTCCACCCCTAAATTTACGAATTCAAAATGGCAAATTCGTAATTAAATGATCAATATACCTGACGGTTCAAAGTGGTGGGATCATGTCTAGACCAAAACAAATCAAGAAGTGTCTCATAGCTACACACGTTAGGATCATACTGAACTCTAACAACCTCTGCATGGTTTGTAGTGTTAGTACAAACATCCTCATAAGAAGGATTGTGTGAGATCCCTTGAGTGTAGCCAACTTCTGTCTCGGTTACACCATTGATCCTTTGGAAAGCAAGCTCCACACCCCAAAAACACCCGGCGGCGAACTCAGCAAACTGGTTTCCCGGCGCCGGAATGTCATTGTCAGGTTCTTGAGCTATTGGAGAAGGAACAATAGCTTTTGTTGTATCCACTTCTTGAGGCTCTTGAGCTTTTGGAGAAGAGTCCATAGCTAAAGTGTTTGTATATTACAAGGATGTGTTAAAGTGTATTTGTTTGGTAATGATGAAGCTTCAAAAGATGGTTTATATATAGAAAGAAGAAGCTAGTCAGAGATTAACAACTACATTATTCAACACTAATAGAATATTAGCATTTTAACACACAAGAACAATATGTTTGATTATTAGTATATTGTATTATAATTTATTATTTGGTCAATTGTTGTAATACATCACGAATCATTTCTTGAATTATATTTAAAAGATGCTTTTTAGGTATATGTGCTCAGTTCAATAAACTACAAATTTTTCATTTCATTTTACGTTGTTTACATAAAAACATTATTAATAAAAACTATTTTAATCAGTGAAAAACTGCATAATATAATTGGTTAAAAGCGTTCTAAAAATCTACGCCAAAATTACTCTTCCGCGTATCCGCTAAGCGGTGGTCGTCCGATTAGTTTTCTTTGCAGTCCGATTTTTTTCAAACATTACACTAATTAACTTATGAAATTGGATTTTTAACTAAAATTGACCCTTTCGACCAAAAAAAAACTAAAATTGATCCGTAAAATCAAATGAAAATATATTATAATCACTAAATTAAAAATATCAAAATAATCCAAAAACTAGTCCCGATTAATCCTCATTTAAGCGCTAGGTCCAGCTACACCGCTCGACTAGCGCCTAGCGAATTCTAAAACCTTGATTCATAAACTTTTAAATTTTTGCATCCAAACCTTCAAAACATCATTTATATTGCGAAAAAAAGCTCTCTAAAACTTCATTTAAAGTGAACGAGTAATTTTTTTACCTTGTTAAGTTGATAATTTTATGTTCTTACAATAAATTTTTTTTTAGGGAAGGGAATTATTAGTGTATGCTTATAGTGTAACACCAATATTACATCAATGCAAATAAATTTCCAAAGTCGTAGTTACATAGCATGTGACCATCTTAGACCAGTTCCCAAATGCTAGTTCCTCTGTTAGAAAAACAGCTTCTTTAGCCGTAGCAGCGGATTGGGTCGGTGCAACCTTTGGCAGAGGATTGCCCGAGTCCGGACCGTCCACCTTTAGACAGATACTGCTGATGATAGTCTTCAGCTCTGTAGAATTTCTTAGCTGGTAAGATCTCAGTCATGATCTTCCTCTCCATTTGTTGCTGCTGACGTTCCAATGATTCGCGGGCTACTTTCTCCTGCTCGGGTGTATAGAAGTATACCCCAGATCGGTATTGGGTTCCCACGTCATTTCCCTGATCACAATAAAGTAATAAACTTATCATATCGTAGAAATAAGCTACTTAGAAAACAGAGTGCTTAAAGCTAAGAATGATGTAATACTAACACTAATCCAGAGTAATCTAAGGAGATAAATAGATCATATAGGCTAAAACATGGTTAATAATAACATCCTCGAGATATTTGTATGGAGTTTGTAACACCATAAATGGCTAAAAGCAATCGAACCCGCCTCTGCTAAATTTGACAATCAAGTTGTTTATATATCAAAACTTGATCAAAATGTTTCCCACCGGCTTACGATTTTCCTTCGCGTAATGAGTAGAATTTGAGATATAATCTGCCTTAGAACCCTTCAACGCGACTACTTGACTATAAATAAACGACTCTATACGAAAACTAGCAGGCTATTCGCAAATTCGTATCGTTCTCAGTCCAGAGACACACGACGAATGGTAAGCTAAACTCACACATCTAACATGAAAGCCATTGATGATTAAAAGGAACAAGAACAAACTCTCTGAATCATTACCACATCAACACAAAGAGCTAATCCATATCTCTCTACAGAATCTGGATTCACAAAGATTCAATTCAACAACCAATGTTCCAAAAATGCAAATTTCTCAGAGCTTAGACTAGTGATTGAATCCAGAAAGCCATCAACAAGTCTCAGGCATCATCATTTCACCAAATCGAAAACTCACAATCATAAAACACTCGTACCTGACGATTCAATGTGGTTGGATCATGCCGAGACCAGAACACATCAAGGAGAGACTCATAGCTACAATCCTTTGGATCATACTGAACCCTAACGACTTCGGAATGACCCGTGGTGCCAGAACAAACATCGCGATACGAAGGATCGTGAGTGATTCCTTGAGTGTATCCAACCTCGGTCGTAGAAACGCCTGGGACTCTCTGAAACGCGAGCTCGACACCCCAGAAGCATCCAGCTCCGAATTGGGCAAATTGATTTTCCGGCGACGGTGTGTCGTCGTCGTTCCCTTGAGCGATCGGAGAAGGATCCATAGTTGTTTGATCTTTTGATCCTAAGCCGAATCTGTTGAGAATGTTCATGGAGAAATTTCTAACGAGGAAGAGAGAGATGATGCGAATATCTAGCGTTTGCCTTTTTAGTTAAGCCGAAGTTCGGGTTTGGTTCGGGTTTATGCGGATTTTCGGTTTTCGGGATCATACATTTAAACCACATAGATATTTTAAAAAATCAGGTTGAATATAATCGGATTTGAATCGGATTTAGTAATACATGTAAAAACGAATAAATTTGGGGTTTTCGAGTTACGGATTCGGTTTAGATTTTTTGGGTTTTGGGTTCTAAACTTGTTCAGAATTTTCGGGTTTTAATCGGGCTTGATCGAGTTCATGAGATATTTGATAATGAAAATACAATCCAACAAATCCATTCGACTATTTCACAAATCGATTCAGGTTCAAACTCATATTTTTTTATCGGATTTCAAGCTCGATTTTTCATCAACCCTAGTTTTAGTAGTGATCACAAAAAGAGAACGAAAATGGCAAGTTGTTTAATCACTTAACTGAACCAAAACCGAATCAAATAATCGAATAATTCGCTAACTTGCATTTTTTTTGGTCAGCCTCAATTAAAATAACTTAAAAAAGGCTCGATAATCCAAACCGGAACAATATTGTTCAACAAAGATAGATGACCGCATTCATGCACTACGTACCACATTGTCAGCCTTACAGTTTATATATCGATGTAAATATGTAAGTTTGAAATATAAAAAAAACTTGAGATGTTGAGCCTCTTCGAGCCGGGTGATACTAACTTGCATTTAAATTAGAGAAAATATGTATACATTATACATGAAAACTCTCATTAATTGGTTGTGTAACTCAGTAAGACACATAAGACCATGTCAATGGAAACGCAAAAACCATCAAATATACAAAAATTCTCATATTACCCCTCCAACCGCGGTCGCTAAAACGGGAAGCCGAGTTAGCGACCCCAGTTGCGGGGTTATTCTTCTTAGAAGACGGCTGAAGAACCCCAGCGGTAGCGGCTCTAGGAGCTCCCGCGGGGGCAGGAGATGGGCCATTGCCTTCGACGTTAACTTGAAGCTTCATACCGGCAAAGCAATGAAGCCTATTACCGCATACGAAAAACCGGTCACCCGGTTTGGTTAGAGCAACGGTCGTGTTCCCGTTTGTGAACGTACTAATCGGATCCGTAGTGTTGCAGTTTTGGAATTTTTCTTTAGCCACTTCATAGACACTATGCGTGGATGAGTATTGGAACACTATAGCAAAAACATTAAACGTATAAAGTCACGCAAATTATACTTAAACTTGATGCATCAATTTAGATAATTTTATATATATTGCAAAATGTATGATGCAATTTTAAAAAGATCTAAAATAGTATCGAAATATCGTAATTTTGTGATTGTTATACATCGGTCGAATCATAAAAATATTATACATGGACGTCTGAAACTATTTTTAAGCCATGTTCAAAAAAATATTAACCGTAATTATACGAATAACCAATCTAAAGCATAGTTTTTGAAGAGTATTTTCATGATAAATTTTTATAAAACAATCATGAGAATATTAATTATAATATGTGTTTAGGTTTATAAGATACTTACTAAGAACATCACCAACAGAGAATCGTTTGCCTATAGTCCAAGAATCAAGATCGGAGCTTATGTCCCAACCCGAACTATCTCCTACAAAGTATGTCGTTGCGTTGCATCTTTGTATTACTACAATCCCACAAATGATGCATAGATTGAAAAGAAATAACATCTTCGACGTCTTCATCATTATGCATATATACAATTATAAGTTTTCTTCTATTATTGTTGTTGATGTATGTATTCACACATGTGACTTGTAAATTTATATATGTGTGTGTGTAAAAGGCATAGGTTAAGGTTGCTCATTGGTGGATAACCTAATATCACAACCACCATAACATATATGATTCTGCTTTTGGTTTTTTTTTTCTTAAACAAAATTTTTGTGTTTCTTAATTTCACAAGATTGTTGTGCTGTTAGGTAGATAGAGACCACAACTCTAAATGGTTAAATCTTTATGAAGACATTGAAGAAGTTGTTCATGTTTATTTTGTGAATATGTTGTGGATTGAAGAACATACTAATTTCGGAATTTGTTGCCAGAAGATTGTATTTAATGTCGGTCCTGAAATTCACATATTTAATAAATGTTGCAATCGACTTAGAAAAAAAAAGACCGGTTTTCTGTAAAACCGAAATCCGGAAGCACATGTTTACCTAGTTCGGTCTCATAGCCTCTCTAATTGTACTGGCCGGTAGATATATAATGCGTTCACTAAATTGAAGAAGCTTTTATATATCCAAAGTTAACTTTTGATAAAGAAATATTTATATTTTTGCCTCTGATTAACACTAATGAAAAACTTATTTTGTATGTGTATAATAGATAATTTTAACTTTTTAAATTAGGGTGAAAATGTCAAAACAACATTTGTTTAAATAATATTTTTATATATAATGTTTACTTCTCGATTAATCTCGCAAGTGTTCACCAAACCCACCTAATTATGCTTCCAGAATATTTTCCTTTATAACTTTCTTTTCTTTTTTCTAATTGATTTAACAAAAAGCTATTGGTTTTTACAACAAAAGTTCAAAACACACATGTGTCGGAAGAATCTTTTACTATGATGCACATTTTTTAAAAATGCTCTATAAACTGAAGTTTATACTCTTCAGAGTTTTTTAAAAATTTCTAACCACATTCTACATATATATTAATTTATTCTAAACGTTCTTTCATGGTACATGAGCATCGTTTTCATTTTTTTATCAATTAATTTCTTAAAACTTTATATACGGCCTAAATAAGTGGAGTAACCGATATAAAATCTCTATTATCTAAAGAAACGGAGACAACAAATGTTCCAAATCTTTTTGACCATCATCCTATTCCAGTGAAAGATGCAAATATACACTAAAACAATATTGTCATATTTTTTGAATTTTTCTCAAAATTCGTGGGTTAACCCCTACGAAAATATAGAACTTTTTTTGATAAATGCTCTAAATACTGAAGTTTATATTCTTTAGAGTTTTTTAAAAATTTCTAACCACATTCTACATATATATTAATGCATTCTTAACTTTCTTTCATGGTACATGGACATCATTTCTATTTTTTTATTAATTGATTTCTTAAAACTTCATATACGACCTAAATAAATGGAGAGACCGATATAAAATCTCTATTATCTGTTGACAAAAAAAATCTCTATTATCTAAAGAAATAGAGACAACAAATGTTCCAAACCTCTTTGAACATCATTCTATGCCAGTAAAATATGCAACTATAAATTAAAACAATATTTTCATATTTTTTGATTTTTTTAAAAATTCGTGGGTTAACCTCTATGAAAATATAGAGTTTTTTGGTAAATGCTCTAAATACTGAATTTTATACACTTTAGTGTTGTTTAAAAATTTCTAACCACATTCTACATTTATATTAATGTATCCTAAACTTTCTTTAATGGTACAAAGACATCATACCTATTTTTTAACAATTTAATTATTGAAACTTCATAGACGGCCTAAATAAGTGGACTAAACGCTATTAAATCTCTATTATCTAGAGAAACGGAGACAAAAATGGTTCCAAACCTCTTTGAACATCATCCTATGTAAGTGAACGATGCAACTATGTATTAAAACAAGATTGTCAATTTTTTTGAATTCTTCTCAAAATCAGTTGGTTAACCCGTACGGAAATATAGACTTTTTTTGGTAAATGCTCTATAAACTGAAGTTTATACCCTTTAGTATTTTTTTTTAAAATTTCTAACCACATTCTACATATATATTAGTGTATTCTAAACTTTCTTT
>OVAN01010177.1:0-16030 GCA_900406275.1 Anastatica hierochuntica | reverse complement strand
TACTCGGTTTGCTTGTTGTCTGAGGGATAAGCTTGTCAGGATTGCATCACATAGCCCAGAGCAGAGCCTCTAGTTCAGTGTGAAGGGGCGTCTGGTTGGCGCGTCCACATTTGAGCCCGAGTAGACATCTGTTATTTCCTTCAACCAAAGTCCAACCATACCCACTAAAAGGGGAATTATCCTTCCAGGATATGTCAATCTGGCACACTTTCTCTCCAACAACGGTGCCCGACAATGTCGGGGTGACCTACGCTTTCCAGTGTGCCCCAAGGGTCATGGTCATCTTTGTTTTCTTGCGCTTTACTCCATAGCGCAACTTCTTGGATGGCATGAGCCAAAGTCTCTTGGGCCGAATCCCACTGATTTTCAAAGACAAATATGTTCCTTGCCTTCCAGATGAACCACAATATCCATGGAAACACATGTAGGTCCACCTCAGACGTCCCTAGATTCTTTGCTTCCTAGAAAAGGATTACCATACGGGGAATCTCGAGGGAAAAGGAGAGGAGAAGAGGGAATGGGTGCCAATGCCCACACTTGTCACGCCGACAGGCATTCAAAGAGTAAGTGATTAATAGATTCTTCTTCCGTGTTGCAGCTAGGGCAACCTTTTTCTCAACTAATGTATCTAAAATAGAGTCTTTGGCATGTCGCCAGACATCCCGAAAGGCATTGCCACACAAATTACTTTAGCTTTCGCGTTGTTTTTAGTTTCCATGCTTGCGCCATCAGTGTAACCACTGTAGGTCCTTGAACAGGGTGGTCGCAAGCACGAGATATCTTTCTCGCAGCCCAGTATCTTGATATAACCGTATAGTTGCCTGACAAGGTAAAAGACCAACTATATTCGTCTCTTGAGAAACCCTTAGTTGGTCGGATTCCAAGGATACATTGAATATCATCCTGGGTAAATAGGTCCCTCATGCAATCAAGTTTCCATTGTTTTGTTGCAGGTCGATAAGGGCGTTCACATACAAATTAGGATCTTTCTCGGCTCTAGTCCCCTTAGGAAGTCTAGCCGGGATATCGAGAATCCATGGTTCACTCCAGACCTTGGTATCCATACCTGAGCCAATATTTCTTTGGAGGCCCGAGAATAGTAGAGGTTTTACTGCTAGCATAATCCTCCAGCCATAAGACGGCTGATTAGATTTTTGAATTTTTAGAGGTCTACAATATTTGAAGTATCTTCCTCTCAGAACTTTACTCAGGAGGGAGTTAGGAAAACGAATCAGTCTCAATAATTGTTTCTCCAAGAGGGCCAAGTTGAACTCCTTGAAAGTTCTATAACCCAAGCCCCCTTTTGATAATTGTATACAGAGCTTGTCTCATGCCATTCAATGTATCCCTCGACTATCCTCATTGGTACTCCACCAGAATTTAGCAATCACGCTACTCAACTTCGTACAAATCACTTTAGGGAGAAAAAAGCACGACACAAAAAATGTGGGAAGGGCTTGAGCCACCGATTTAATCATCACCTCCTTCCCTCCCTTGGAAAGAAATTTAGCCGACCATGAGCTGATCCTACTCTAGAGGCGGTCATGTACAAAGGCGAAGACTTGCGCCTTTGACCCTTAGATGTTTTCTGGGAGTCCTAGGTAAGTCTCCATGCCTCTTTCTTGTAGGATCCCAAATGTTTATATTAATGTCCATTTGCTCATTAGTCGGGACATCATTTCCAAATATTACGGATGACTTTGATAAATTAATTTTTTGACCCGCAGCTTCGCCATAAGAGCGAATAATGTCTATAATCTTCTTACTCTAGGCCTTGTCTGCTTTGCAGAAAAACAAACTATCATCCGCAAATAGGAGGTGAGAAATAGGAAGGCTTGCCCGAGAGATCAACATTCCTTGGATCCTTCCGTACCATTATGCATCGCACAAACGTGCTACCAAGGCTTCTGTGCATAAGATAAACAAGTAAGGGGAAATTGGGTCCCCTTGTCTAATCTCCCTAGTTGGTATGATATGCCCACGTGGCACCCCATTGAGGAGGACCCGATACGAAACCATTGATACGCAACACATAATCCACTCCTCCCATTTGAGAGCGAACCCCATCTTCAACATCAGAGCATGTAGGAAGTATCATACTATTATGTCATACTCTTTGCTCATATTTTTTTTGATTGCCATGAAATTCTTACGACATGCTAGGTTGAACCGTAGAGCATAAAAGTTTTCTTGTGCAATCAATATATTATCGGTTATTAATCTGCCAGCCACAAAGGCGGATTATATTTCAGAGATCAACAATGGGAGTAAGCTCTTTAAGCACCGACTTAAGATTTTGGAAATCACTTTATAATCGACATTACATAAGCTTATTGGTCTGAAGCCAGACATTTCCTTAGGTTTGTCAATCTTTGGGATCAAACAAACATTTGTCTTATTAAGTGATCTTTCAAACTTGCATGTCTTGTAAAAATGTTTCATCATATCCATGAGACCTTTTCCTACAATTTTCCAGAATTGTTGGTAGAATAAAGCAGTCATCCCACCCAGACCTGGGGCTTTCCCTGGCTTGATGGAGAATAATGCCTTTTTTACTTCAATCTCTGAGAACTCTTTTAATAGGGTGTTTTTCATACTATTTGATATCCTCACAAGAATCTCCCAGAGTGCACTATCCATATCCATCAAAATTAGTTGAAGTGAACAACTCCTTAAAATAGTCCATTGCTACTCTCTCTATCCCAGCCTCGTTATCTATCCATATTTCATATGGATTATTCAACCCCAATATACGATTACGAGCCCTTCTTTTCTTTGTAGCTGCGTGGAAGAAACTAGTGTTTCTATCTTCCTCTTTTAGCTAGTAGACTATGCTCTTTTGCTTCCAATATATTTCCTCCTCTAGGAATGCTTTGCAAAGATTTGACTTCATTTCTTTCAAATCCTCATACGAGATATGCTCATCTGGTTGGCATTGATCAATCCAGTCTTTCAATTCTTTTAGAAGCTTCTCAGTATTTGATTTGGCTTCTTTCTTTCATTCAGAGATTGCACGACGACATGAACATATTCGATGAGGGGTGGATCATGGTTTAGTTGAGGAAGATCTACTCCAACCTTCCAAAATGGCTTATTTCAATCCCGGTTTTCCTATTCATCGTTAATCAAATATAAATGTCCTCCCAAGCTTTTGGGGAAGTTTTTGAATGTTAGCTACTAAGGGGCTATGATCTGATCTCCACATTTTGAGATACTCTACATTAGTGTGGGGAAATATGTTGTGCCAGTCTTCGTTGCCCATTGCTATGTCCAATCTACATTTCACCATTATGTTTTGACGTCTACCCGCCCACGTCATTGGGTTCCCCAAGTGCATAAATTCTATTAAGCCACACCAATGGATCATATTTCGAAAGGGAAGGAAAGAGGCCTCTGATCTTTTCCTCCCTCCTCGCATTTCATGATTCCCTGTTATTTCATTAAAACCACCAATAGTAAACCATGCACCTAGGCGATTGATGGCAATACGGGTTAATTTTTTTCAAACACTTTCTCGGTATTTAATAATCGGATCACCATACACAAAAATTAAGAAAACACAGTGACCAATAATCGTTTCTACATCAATCAAACGATCCGTCATACATAAAACAGTTACTGAGAAATCCCTATAATAAAATAAAGCAAGACCTTCGCTCATACCAATTAGATCCATAGTTAACAAACGATTGAATCTTAGAGAAACTTGGAGATCTTGTAAAAAAGACCGATAATTCTTAGTTTTAGAAAGAAAAAGAAAACTTGGAGAGTACATACGACACATCTCTTCCAGTCGACGGGTAGTAGGTTTTGCACCCGCCCCTTGATAATTCCACACAAGGATCCTCATTCTGGTGGACTGGGTGGGTTCTGAAACCCCACCAGACCAATCAATAAGTAATTAATTTTGAACAATTGTAGTACAAAATACAAATAATGAGAAAAATACCTCTCCACGACGAAGGAAATGATAAGTGTCATACAAACTACATATGAAAAACACTTTACATCCAAAATTAATTTTTCCATAACAGAAGATTTTTCAACAACAATGTTTGAGTGGTCTGAGAGCAAATGAATTTGCTTTAACAACTCCACATGGGAGGAATGGGTCTTGGGTCCATCTAATTGATTAGTTAAGTCTTGATTTAATTAAGCTTTAAACATATATTTTTGATCTAATTCAAACCCATTAACAATAATATTTTGCCTCTCATCGCTCCAGTCGACGGCACGGGATATTATTTTTCGGCTAACCGGACCAACTAGAATAAAGGATACAGCTAAGGCCAGACATGCTAGTTCCGCATTGGATCTCACTGTTGGGCTCACCGGCGCCAGACCGCAGCGGTGTAGATAAGGGACCCTGTCAGAGACATCTCGCGTAGATCTATAGCAACCGCCTATGGATTCAGGTTGTTGAATCCATTTCAAAAAGAAACTTTGTGTTGTTAAGTGGAAAACGATTCCATATGATGTCTTGACCGGAGGTACATGAGAGGAGGATCTGGTGACGAGAGCCAGTGATTTCACCATATATGGCTTTGAAATCAGAGGTGATTTCGAGCACCGAAGATCAATTCCACCAGAGAAGATCTTCTTCTCAATAGACAAAACGCCTTGGGCAATTTAAGACCAACAAGGCCAAACACTGTATTTAGCAGGACACATTTGCAGAGTGTCGCAAAGACCACGAGAAGGAAAGAGAACATCCATGGCTTTTATCAGATCTGGGATGAAGAAGCTGTAAGAGACTGAGTCACTGAGCCCAACAAAGATCATCATCTATCTCAGAGGAGCTGACGACGACAATAACGCAGTCGGAGCACGTAAGAGCACGACCATGGGAGAGAGGGGTGTAGAGGAGGACTCTTGTGAGAGGTTTAGCCAATGGTGGGTGATGGTGAGTGAACGGTGACGGATGAAGATCGGACAAATTGGAGTGGAGGCAAAGTCGATGGCCTATTCTGGTGGCTTAGAGAGGTTGGACTTACCCGGAAGAGAAGCTAACGGCGGTGGATCTAGAGGAGGGAGCAACAACGGCGGAACCACAATCGGAAGCCACACCAACGAAGCCGTGGGAGAGAGGACCAATAGGAGAAGGGGGAAGATTTTCACTGGGGTTGAGACCAGATCTAGATCGGAAACGAGATTAGACCGGAGAAAGTGAAGAATCCCCTCGAAGATCGTGCCTGGGAGTGTTCTTCATTTTGTTTTCCGGATATGCTCATATTTTAGAAATAGTTGATGTTGTCTCGTAACTTCTAATTTGAGAAGTTAGAGACGGGATATTCATTGTTATTCTGCCATTAAGGTTTTAGATGATTTTATATATAGAGAGAGGGGTTAATATATATTTGAAACAGGCTCTACATCGGGTTCCTTCCCCATCTTAGTTCTTATGAACGAGATTCAAGGCAAATGCATAGTATTTTCCCTCACTATGAGCTATACGCCCTCTACCTTGCCAGCGTTCTCGATCAGAGTATCATCAGTTGATCACTCTTGCCCATTGTATTCTTCTCAAGGGACAAGTTTATCATTTTGACAGACAATCAAACTTCAAGCAATTTTGTCTTCCTCTACCTCCACCCATACGGGAGGAAAAACCTATCTTACTTGATGATAGAGATCAAGTGGAGGATTCTTCAAACTCCAAGTCTCGACGACCAGCTTTGAAAAGACTTTCTAATCTTGAGGAACCACACAAAACTACGGTTCTAGAGTGCATAAGTCATCGAGTAGATGATGTGGTGATAAAGTTTTACATTCAGGCCGTAGAGTTTAATCGAACTTACATATCTCATCTAATAATCTCCAAAATGTCCATGTTACTTTGTAAGGGAAGTTTCCTCTACTTCTAAGTGTGACAACGCTATTAAATTAACACTTGATAAAGAAGCTTGGTTACGGTCCGTTAGAAAGCAAATTAGAGTTGAAGCTTCTTTTGGCGCTACTCGTGACAATATATTTGCTTAGTCTTCGGAGTGTCAGTTCCGAATAGGTTCTAATGCTCTTCCTACCCGAATGACAACCGCAAAAAAATCCAGCAAAGAACACAGGATGTTGCGACATCAAGAAAATGTGTCGTACCAAAAATCCAAGCTTCTCCACAAAAGAAACCATCATCTATTCGTCAAAATGTATCTTTGTTGAGTATCCTTTCGAAAAAGGGTTGGAAGCTATACAATTTGGAAAGCGATGAACTTTTCAAATAAAGAGATGTGGTGTTCGACGCGATAAGTTTCTCTCCTGCCACAATTAAGACAATTTTATATTATCTTATTTGTCTAGTCCGGACTCATGAGCTTGTTGATGATGCTAAGATGAATTCATGGCTAATAGAAACTAGAGTAGCCGACGACTCTGCATTCCTAACAAACCAGAACCGGACCTGAAGCTACATAAGTTGAACAAGTCACAATCCCTAATTTCACACCTACAAAAACCATCTATGAAGCCCCAATAGGAAGAGATCATCGACAACATCTTCTTATTGTGAAGCTAAAGATTATGTAATTTTATAATTCAACGTGCTCTTTTGATACACACATTATCACACCAATAGTCCATGGCCACTCCATCATCATCTTCTATAGTACGAGGTATACCACTTTATCACATAGATCAACTTTCACTGATGCTATTTCGTCTAAGACACGTCAGGTCTTCCTTGTTGTCGTGTCGGCTGGTGTTGCCACGCAATTACACCACTGAAGCTTTCGAAGATAAGTGTTGGCGAAATTTTATGTCCTGCGAAATTGGTGCAATAGAAATAAGTAGGGCCTGGGTTTTGAAGATATTATTATAAGTAAAAATAGCATTTATAAGTAAATGGGTACACAACTCAAGCTTAATATTGATGGGACAGTTGAGAGATATAAAAAATGTCTTGTTTGTCTTAGTAACCATCAAGTCGAAGGGAAAGATTATGATGAAATGTTTACCCAGGTTGTAAAGATGTTACAATACATACTATTTTGGAAGTACCACTCGTAAAAAAGAACTGGAAGGTACATCAGATGGGCGTGAAACATGTTTTTTGTCTACAGAGACTTAGAAGAAGAAGTTTACATGAAACTACGATCGGGGTTTCGTTAGATGATCCTAGAAAAGTATGTCATTTGAGGAAGTATTTGTACAGTTAAAACAATCATTGCGTTGTTGGGTCTAAGCTCACCATATCACTTAAGGGTTTTGGCTTTGTGCAGTCGTATTCAAACTACTCCTTGTTCACCTACTTCAAATGGGATAAAAAAATCTATGTGTAATTATCTATGTCGACGACCTGGTTGTTGTGGGAAATGATCTTGAGATGTTGATCAAGTTTAAAGGTTGTTTAAGTGAATGCTTCAAAATGAAGGATTTTGGAAAGATTAAGTATTTTCCTGGCATAGAAATGGCTAGAGGATCATAAAGTATGTATTTCCCGCAAAGAAAGTACAAACTTGATATAGTCGACAAGGTTGGACTACTTGAGTGCAAACCGGTGAAGACTCCAATGATGCATAACCACAAATTATTTGCGGATGATGGACCATTATTTATAGATCCTGATCAATTTCATTGTTTGTATGTCGAGTAGTGTATATGAACATATGGAGACCTGAGCTATGTTATGCAATTCATGAGCTGTTTCAAATAGTGCATAACCTGAGAGAGGCACACTAAGATGCAAATGTGTGAGTCATATGTTATCTGAAGGGATCTTCAGGTCAACTGATCATGCTTAAGAATCAAGTGATCTTCGAATAAGAGCGCATTGTGACTCTAGTTGGACATCATGTCCCAATCCACCAAGGTGAGCGTCGGTTTATGTATTCTTCTAGGAAACTTTCATGTGAGGTGGAAGACGAAAAAGCAAGACATGATGTCTCACCCATCTAATGAGGAAGAATACAGAACCATGGCTGAAACACGTCAAAAACTTATATGGATGAAATGATTGCTAGGAGATCTCGAGGTCAATCATACAGAGCCGATGGAGATGGTTTGTGGTAGTAAGTATGCTTGAATATTACAGCAAACCAATGTCTCATGAGATGATGAAACATAAAGAAGCAAACTTTCATAGTGTAAGAGATGTTGTTTAAGACTGTTTGATAGCAACACGCCATGTACATTCCACTGAACAAACAACATATATAATGACAAACGCATTAGAAAGCTCCACGTTCGACTACTTGTTGTTTAAGTTGGGAGTGAATAAGTTATACACTCTAACTTGAGGGGGAGTGTTAATGTATATTTGAGATATATTCTGATTGTATTAACTCGAATCATGTATATATATATATTGTGTCTAAGTTATGAATAAGATCATCGCTTTCCAAACTCTATCTGACTTTATAAAAAGATATAAATTTTGTAAAAGTATGTAGACAATTTATGATGCGTTAATCTTAATTAACCAAAATTTTGATATGTTTCTTTTCTCATTCTTTTCTACATCAAAAAAATAAAAAAATGTCTAAGCCAAATCAACTTTTCGGTACAAGACAAACAAAAATTATAAAACTGCTAATACTTCTTTTCTAGGAAATTTTTATCATTTTGATTTATTTTCAATTAAATGTAGCAATTTAAGGAGAAAATAGTGAAAAAGCCAAAAATATATGCTTCGGCAAGTTGACAACAACAACTGAGTAAGCAAACTACGGATGTCTTTAGGACGTCATATGTTTCACCATTTTGACAAGCTAAAAACATATTCCTTTGGAGATAGGTGGTTACTATTTCAATTTAGAAAACCTGCTTATAAGTAAAAGAAACAAAAACTATAGAGTACTCCCCCTTTTTTGAAACTAGATTAGGATTTACATATAAAATATGTTAAAAATATAGTTATGATATATAAAATCTAAATTGATAACTCATGTGATAAAGTTTCGTATAGCTAGAATTTTAGTTATAATATATGGTTTAGTATCAAAAATTAGTGTGTGAAACAAATGTATGCATTTCGATTAGAGTCGTATTCTATGATTACAGTTTTACCATGTATGTCTGTTGCATTTCGTCGAAAATCTATTTTACGGTATAGATGCTTATGATTTTCCCTCTATGCATTTATATTTTGTATTTAAAAAAAATCAAAAAAATTTAGTTCGATCTAAAATCTGGAAAACACATGCCCATAGATAAATTATGGGAGCTTAAAAATAGGTTTCAATCTGATATATTAATAGAAGATACGTAGACAGAAAAATTTCTGATGTGTCAATCAAAAGAGAGTTTCTAGGAGAAAATAACAAATGACCAATTTCTTTATTAAATAAATAAAATAAATGAAAAGATATTATCAATCAATTTATTTCCACCCCAATAACTAATTTACTTCTCATACAAGTATTTATTTATTTAAAAAAAATGTTTGAATTGATAAAAACATAAACATTTTTGTCTATTTGGTTTCAAACGTTTTAGGGTTAAAACCGAACCGAAATTAAACCATTTAGTGTTTTGTTTCTCGATCGATTTTCAATTAAATCTTGATAATATATAAAGAATCGTACTTACAATTAGCAGATTTTGATTTGAAATATTTCAATAAAAATTTAAAACCTAAATAGATTTCGTAAATAATAAAAATAAATTTTTTAAGTACAATTTCGTAAGCCCAATATGCATAAAACATTAAATGTGTTTAAAGTGGTATGATGTTTTGTCCCACACCAGGTGTAAGAATATTAAGTAGCAGGAAACTTGTATTATAAAATTGACATACATATTACAAAGCATGTTTTGTCATACTTTGCATATGTTGGGTTTTAAGAAATCGAACTGACTAGTATTTATTTATTTTGGTTCAAATTAGTTTGAACTATATTAAAACATAATAGTATATGTATTGTTTGGTTTTAATTTTTTGGATTAACACCAAACAGAAATTGAACCCTTTAATGCTCGGTTATCAATTGTTTTTCGTTAATTTTTGAAATAAATAAAAATGATAAAAAGACGCAAACAAAATTAGTCTTTTAGTCCAGTTTCATAAAACAACTTCGGTTTGAAATATTTTAATAAAAAAAGTTAAAAGATTTTGTAAACAATAAAAAATTCTTACTCTTTTTATCCCAAGTTCATAAATACAATATTCATAAAGATTAAATGTTTTTAAAGTGATGTGTGGTTTGTCCCATATCGGTTGAGAGGGTTTTGAAGAGCAATAAATATATAGTATAAAATAGACCTCATGTAGTCACGTGGAAAGCATTTTTTTATCATATTTTCATATATGTTCGGTTTTAAGAAATCGAACCGAACAATTTTAAATTTTTTTGTTAAAAATAGTTTGAATAGAGTTAAAATATAATTAAGAATGTGTACCGTCTATTTTTGATTTTTGTGTGATTCAAATTAATACCAAACCAAACTGATCGAAAGGTTTGGTGTTTCGATTTTCAATTAAATTTTAAAAGCTGATTCGAATTCGAAATAACTAGAATCACAAATGACGGTACCTATAAAGATCTTACATAAATTGAACTGATCTGATCCAAAAATTCGACTATACAACTCAACTCTTTTATTTATATAATCATACAATAGGCGTTAATATTATATTAACAAATGCTTTTTGTTCAAAAAATTTCAAAATATTAAACATGTGTTATATATAATTTACCATACTATCAGTAAAAACTCTATAAATATTTTATAGTATAATCCCGCGCTAAGCGTGGATCAAAATCTAGTTCTTTTATAATGTAAAATTTAAGATGAATCTGGTTAAAATCTATAAAATGATATTATTTAAGTTTTAGAGATTCCAAAAAAAAACTTTTTGATTTAGTAAGTTCTTGTATCTTTCATTTCAATCCGCATGTGCAATGGTTTGGGCTTACGTACCCATTGTGAACATACAAACTATGGGCTCAATATCAATAGATGACCTACGCAGATTCGCTTTCCTTTGAACAAAAACTATTTTTTTTTCTTCTCTAACTCAGATTTTACTCTTTTAAATATGTTATTTTTCCTTACTATTGATTCCTATAATTCTTAATTGTCACAGCAACAAATATTTGGTGGTGGGAAGAGACATATTAACAACGGAAATAAAAATAATTTTTCAATCACAAATAGTAATATGTTATCAAGTTTTTTCTACTGTTTGTAGCTTAATAAATTTAAAAATATTGTCGGTAGTCTGATTTTATCTTTACGCTAAATTTATTCTAACATGACAATTTCCCCCCTTGCAAATAATATGATATTTGCTACATTGTGTGGCATGGTCCACGCCTCTCTCCCGATTAAACAAATTAGATAATATAAAATACAATGTGAACTAAACTTTTCTATTTTACAATGTACATACATACACTATCAAATACAATCATGATTCTGATTCTCCAGTGTAATATGTTTCTATTAATTTAGTCCATTAGTTTATAAATTGACTTTCCACATCAGCACCGAACACAAGCCGGCAAATATTCCTTTATAAACCAACCAAAGACAAAACAATTGTAACATCACAATATCATATATTATAAAAAAAGTTAATCTCCAGACAATGGTTACTACCAAACTAGTCGTCAAGCTCGTCTACATCTTCCTCATCCTCTTCATCACCGTATCCCCCGCGACATCAACGGCTCCAGAAGGTTGCGATAGCGGCTCGGAGAATCCGTGCATCAACAAAGCTAAGGCTTTACCACTCAAAATCGTAGCCATTGTAGCCATCCTTACGGCAAGCTTCATAGGCGTTACTACTCCTCTTTTCAGCCGTTACATTTCCTTCCTCCGTCCTGATGGCAACGGTTTCATGATCGTAAAGTGTTTCTCTTCCGGGATCATCCTCGGAACCGGCTTCATGCACGTCTTGCCTCACTCTTTCGAGATGTTGTCATCCAATTGCCTTAGTGATGACCCGTGGCATAAGTTCCCTTTCGCGGGTTTTGTCGCTATGGTGTCCGGTCTAGTCACTCTCGCCATTGACTCCATTACCACCAGCCTCTATACCAGTAAAAACACGGTTGGACCAGTGCCCAACGAGTATGGTGTTGATCAGGAGAAGGCCATTCACATTGTAGGGCATAATTACAATCACGGTCATGGTGTTGTGGTCGCAAAAGATGATGGATTTTCCGAATCTCAGCTTTTACGATACCGTGTCATC
This sequence comes from Anastatica hierochuntica, assembly GCA_900406275.1. Classification (NCBI taxonomy): domain Eukaryota; kingdom Viridiplantae; phylum Streptophyta; class Magnoliopsida; order Brassicales; family Brassicaceae; genus Anastatica; species Anastatica hierochuntica. The sequence continues at coordinate 3,903 of OVAN01010177.1, read as the reverse complement.
GCCATGGTCAGTGCATACTAAAATGGTCCTAGATTCGACCTAGCATTTTAATTTAGAACATACACTGATATGTATAACAAAAGTAAACGAGTTTTTGAAAATTTAATGAATAGGTATTGGAGCTTGGGATTTTATTTCATTCCTTGGTCATTGGACTATCTCTAGGAGCAACTAATAATGCATGTACCATCAAAGGTCTCATTGTAGCTCTTTGTTTTCATAACTTTTTCGAAGGCATTGGTCTGGGTGGCTGCATCCTCCAGGTACAAACCATACATTCATACTATGTATATTGTTTCTATCACTGATATCAACAAGAAATATCTATATATGTACGTTCATATAAACGCGTATAATTTACCTATGTGAAACAGACAGATTTTACAAATGTGAAGAAGCTCTTGATGGCATTGTTTTTCGCTGGGACAACACCTTGTGGTATCTTTCTTGGAATCGCATTGTCGAGTGTTTATAGAGATAACAGTCCAACCGCGTTGATAACGATTGGACTGTTAAGTGCTTGCTCGGCCGGAATGCTAATATACATGGCCCTTGTCGACCTTCTAGCTACCGAGTTCATGGGATCAATGCTACAAGGCAGCATCAAACTTCAGATCAAGTGCTTCGCGGCGGCTTTGATTGGTTGCGCGGTAATGTCGGTTTCTGCATTGTGGGAACATCATTAATAAATTCTTTGATTTTTTATTCATTGATTTTGAGAGTGTTTTTAATCGATTAATTGATTCATACTTTTAATTTGTAAAGTGAAATAAGGCATTCTACGAGTACTTATATATGACGTTTTTAAATTTTTTATTTTTTATGGTGGAAAAGTTATTTTTAAATATGGGATGTTTTCTTTCTTCTTTTGAATGGCAGGTATTTAATTTTGGGATTGGTTTTTGTCATGTCAATATTAGGTCTCAAACTATAGTGTGATGGCGCACATATCAAAACTATACGGGTTAAAATACTATCACTTTTAAAAACTATACTATCTTACAAGAGCATATCTTAAACATCGTAATGTTAACAACTACCAACATACAATATTAAGGACTCGACAATGTACTCTAAATTACATAAGCTCATTAATAACAGAAAATGCACATAGATTTGCACGTATTGAATTACTTAAATAAATACTCACCATGCATGTATTTCGATCTGTTTCAGGGAAAACGGTAAATGGAATAATTGACTTAAATTTGTAAATTCCGATACAATTTTGAGTCCATTCTCAATATGATATAAAGAAAATAGACTATAACAACAGGAATCATATCAAATATTTGTAAATTTGAATCTTTTGGGACATATAGATCCAACTTTTAGTAAATTGGACAATTTTCTTACAAAAGATATTATCTTACAGTGTCAATATTTATATAGGTCATAAGACCATGGAGGTTTTTCCCAAAGTTTCTCAACATATATAATAATAAAATAAAGAANGAGAAGAGAAAAAGTGGAGTAACGGTTCTGAAGGGAGAAACTCTCGTTTCTTATTAAGAAACTCTCCTTCCAAATGACATTCTCTCATTGGTTAAAAAAAAAAAGAAAAACAAATATAATTATAATCATTAAAATAATATTTTTTTTTCTTTAAGAAACCCCGTTGCTAAGGGCATCCCCATTAGCAAACCGAAGGAGAGTTCGCCACGTATCATTTTTTATTTTATTTTTATTTTTTTCATTTGATTTAAAAAAAAATAAAAAATAATAAACGAACTAATCGTGGGTCGCCACGTGTCGTGGGGCCTACAAAATAGTTGATGAACCTTGCCAGAGACATCGAAGGAGACAGTCTCTTAAAAAAAATTATAATATTTTTTTTTTTTGGATGTGTGTGAACTCTGTCTTAAATCTCCTAATGGAGATGGTCTAATGCTCTAATTATTTCTAATAGTGTTAAAGTTTATTAATGACTATAGGTTAAAAGATGCCGTTGCGAAACCATACAATTATATGCTGACTATTTATATTGAGACATTAAATGTCTGCTGTTTCTACCCTTTTCCTTAAACCTATTTTGCTGTTATTTTTCTCTTGCGCCGTTTAATAGAAAACAAACGAAATAAAGAATTAAAGTCGAATCAGACATTGACGCAGCTATGAAAAGATTTATTTTTTTGACAAGAAAAAAATAGAGAAATTTTCATCCAATAGGAAAATCTTCAGAAATTAAATATTGTTTTTATTTGTAAAGTTTCTCGTAAATGTAATTGTCACGTCGGTGGAGTATGAGTTTGGCTTTGGCACGTACTGTTTCGTGCTCGTCCAACCATATGAAACGTGGAAACTAAACCACAACGAAACAATATATTATAAATAGGTGGGAAAAAAAAACAGAATTATAAATCCAGTTAGGTGTCACAAGTCTTTATTTCAAATATTTATTTGGAATAATTCTTCTAACCGAAGTTGACGAGTTACTCGGCATGGCCATGGATAATTGAATAGATACTCGGCATGGACAGTATTGAATTAAATATAAAGCCATAGAGGATAACATTAACAAATACACATATACATATCATATAGGTCCATATCTACTTCCAGTTAACAATGCAAAAGTAGATTCCACTGGTTTTATGCATATATAGGCAGCATGTACATATATAAGTTTTTTATTATATCTATAATGTGAATTTTCCATTATAGAAAAAAATAGAAAAGAACATTGTGAAATAAAGTTTTTGGATTTTGAAAACTTGAGAAAGCGAAGGTTTGTAGTAGAGATCCCAGAAGAAAATTAAAAAGTTCTCTAGAATATTCTTTAATTATTTTTTTAAATATAATTGTGACATCAAATGTTCTTACACGTAATTATTACATTAGAAACATTCTAATATTCACTCATTTATTCCACCATTTATTTATTATGTCTTTGACTTATAATTTATTCTCAGTTATAATATTTTTATTTTATATAATCTAATCTATAAGTTTTTGTTTGCTGCAAATTGTCATATCTTTTTGGGTAATCTTTATTTCGATTTTGTTTTAGCGATTTTAAACATTAGACTTGAGAGGGTTCTCAAAATGTGTTGATTTCGGGTGGCGTTACAGTGTCGCGTGCTGATCTTGGTGTAGTCTCTCGGTGACGTATGCTTACGAATGGTAGGAGGAAGTATTATTGTCGTCTATGGCCGGAGATGGTCAACCGGAAGAAAACTGGTCTTCATGGTAATCTTGGTCACGATATTCGTTGTCATGATCATCATTAACAGACATGCGTTAAATCAAAGAAAACCAATTTATTGTTCTTGGAGTTGGTCGGTGAAGAGGACAATCCCAAAATATGGGTCATCAGATCGGGTATCTCCTTGTCGGTTTTATCGTTTTAGTCCTAGTGCCAAAGGTAGCCGTCTTCGACTTTCAATGGTAGTTTGGATATTTTTTTTGGAGGTTCAAGAGTTGATTTGTATTGAGAGATATTCAACAATATGAAACTAATCATATAAGTTTGGATTTATTCAAGGAAGGAGCAAGCAACAAATATCTCATAAACATATTTATATGGTCGTTGGGTTCAAGGACAAAAGAAACAAGATGAAGTCACATGTTGGGGTTAAGAAATAAATTCCAAGACAAGTCACTTTCACACATTGTCTTCTTCTATGTTCCTTTCTCTTTAATTGCCTGCCTATCCTTTAGGCCATGATTATCGGCATTCCTAATGGTCGTCTTTGCCATTTTTTTATATTAAAAAAAAAAATACAAAATGTTAAGGACAAACCAAAATTGTCCTTAATTAAGGATAATTTTGGTTTGTCCTTAACAAGCCACGTGGAGTTTTTTTTTTTGGTCTGAACAATTTCATTTTCAGATCAGTTTTGGTTCAGTTTTAAATCCGTTTTTTTTGGAATTTCGGTTTTTGGAACCGTTACATATTCATTT
>OVAN01010176.1:0-16032 GCA_900406275.1 Anastatica hierochuntica | reverse complement strand
AAGGAATATTTCCACGAGAAGATATGCACGAATCGGGGATGAAAAAGGAAAACAGCCAAGCCCACGAAGACCTATATAAATGGTGCGAAGGAGAAANGCCCACGAAGACCTATATAAATGGTGCGAAGGAGAAAAGAAGAATACAATTTTCGTCACCACAAACACTTAGAAAACTAGGGTTCTTACTTTGATTCATTAGCGAGCTGCGTCTCAACTAGGTTACGAGTCTACACTGTAGCTCTAGGGATTCATCGTCAACAGTTCTTGTGGCCACAGCTTAAACACCGGTTGCGTACGCTCAAACACGAATTCGAATAAGATCCCTATTCCTTTCTTCGTTAACTGTGCCTTTCGATTATTGTTCTTCGTATTCATTCACGTTTTGATCTACGATTTACTTTCGTGTTTATACTGTTTCACGTCACGAATCCTGTTCACGTTAACTTATCTTCACGAATCTCATTACTTTATTGTTGTTATATGCATCTCGCTTCGTAATCTGTTTCGTTTTGTTTTTACTTTCATTGTTCATCTTGTTCATCTCAATTTCGTCATACGAATCTCGTTAACCTAAATATCGCAGACTGTTCGCATATTCATTTTACTCACGCATTTTGTTTGATCTTACTTAGCAGCTTAGTTTCGTAACTTTAACCTAATTTCTCGTGTTCATCACCTGATCTCACCGCTTTGTGGCCACAGAGAATCCGTGAACCCCGTAAACATTGAAAGTGAGAATTTTGGTTCCCACAATATACACCGTGAGAGCCAATGCTACAGTTTTAACCAGGATCTCTTTTCCTGCTTCAGAATGAAACTTAGAAGACCAACCTTCACTCTTTCTTTTTACTTTTTCTACTAGGTAGGTAAAGATTTCTTTGTTTCTTCGGCCTATTTGTTCAGGCAGACCAAGATAATATCCACTACCTCCGTCGTTATGGATATTGAGCAATCGTCTACATCTTGTTTTGACCGATGGGTTTACTTGAGACCCGAATTTGATGGCCGATTTACTAATATTAACAGCCTGCCCCGATACTTGCTCGTAACGTTTGAGTGTTGTCATGATTGCTTTGCATGATCTAGGATGTGCATACGCAAAGAAAAGAATATCGTCGGCGAACATTATGTTGTTTATGGTTGGACCTGCGGTGCTTATCTTCATACCTTTTAATCTTTTTTCTCAGCCTCTTGAGAAAGCATATGAGTTAATACTCTGCACAAATGAGGAACAAATATGGAGATAACGGATCTCCTTGTCTGAGACCCCGCTGCGGTTTGATGTTACCATGAGGCACACCATTAATAAGCTTTGAAAAGGATACGGATTCAACACAACGCATAATCCACATAACCCAATGTTGATCAAATCCCATTCGTACCATAGCTTCCCGTAGAAAATCTCATTTGACTCTATCATAGGCCTTTGAAATGTCAGTTTTTACTACCATATAAGACTTAGCCCATCTTTTCCTGGACTTTAATGAATGCAAATTCTCGTTGGCAATAATGATGTTATCCATTATGTGTCGTCCGGGAATAAAATCAACTTGATTGGGCGATATTATTGTAGAAAGATGATGCTTGAGTCGATTCACCAGAATTTTCGAGATGATTTTATATCTTACATTACACAAGGCTATCGGTCGGAGTTCACTCATGAGCTTAGGACTTTCCACTTTTGGAATGAGGCAAATGTTTGTTTGGTTGATATTGTCCTCTATCCTTTCTGATGCAAAGAATTGATCAATTTCTTGAATGATGTTTTGTCTTTATTTTTGTCCAAAAATGGTGATAAAAAGCTCCTGTTAACCCGTCCGGGCCTGGCGCTTTGGTAGCTCCTATGTCAAAAACGGCAGCTCTAATCTCTTTTTCGGTGACCTCCTTTACCAAATTTCAATTTTTCTCTATGGATACTTTACTTTCAAAGCCTTGGAAGATTGTATCGTAATTTGCACCTCTACTCCTTTGGCTATGAAAAAGTCCATTAAAATATCTTTCTGCGACTATGCCAAGTTCATCATCTCCCTTATATATGTTCCCTTGTTCATCTTCAAGAGCCATTAACCGTTTCCTAGCTAATTGGATTTTCGTTGCCGCGTAGAAAAATTTTGTATTATGGTCCCCCATGCTTGAGCCAATGGTTCCTACTCTTCATTTTCCAATAATATTCTCATCACGGTGGGCTTGCTAGAGATCCTTTCATATTTGGTTAAGCGTCTCTGTAGAGATGTTATGGTTGGTGTAACCTTCATTAAGCTTTTTCTTGAGTCTCGCAATGACCTTTGCCGCATTCAGCTTGTTTTCTGCTTCCAGTTCGATATGACTTGTTTACATAACTTGATTTTCTCAGTCACAACCGTTGCACCGTTGTCGACTCGTTGCCAACAGTTTTTAACAACATCAGAGAATCCTTCTCGAGTGACGAGACTAGCATCATATATAAATTGTCAATGTTGTGTTCCTGCGGCTGGAGAGAAATTGGTTATCATTGGTCGATGGTCGGATCCCTCATAATCCAAGAACTCTACTTGCGCTGATGGAAATAAAGCCAACCATTCTGTGTTGGCCATCAATCTATCCAAGCAGCATTGTACATGATGCGTATGTCGTTTTCCAGACCACGAAAATCTATCTCCTACCCTCTTAAAATCATGTAAATCGTAAGTGTTAATCATCCTCCTAAAATCTGAGAAGCTACTTTCTGCTCATAATGGCCCACCATTTTCTCATCATTGCTTCATATTTCATTGAAATCCCCAGTTAATAGCCAAGGTTCTTTTCGGTTAATAGAGATTCTTTCAAGACGCTCCCAAAGATAGTTTCGTAGTCTCAGATCAGGATTGTCGTAGATGTAAGAAAAATAGAAGTTCTTTTCATTAAAATCAACATGACAATCAACTACATTAAGGGAAGAAAAAAACAACTGAAACTACAACAGACTTTTTCAACAATACCGCTTAAACCTCAGCTCCGACCCACAGGACGAACTGTGAAACTAAAATCGTACCCAAGTTCACAACCTAAATCGCGAATAATATCGTCCTTATGCTTTGTCTCAATTAGGCAAAGCATATTACCATTCTCAATAGACTATGTTTTGGCTTCATCACTTATAGTGTAGAAGCTGCAGTCTCAACAGCTTTCCTCCATTGGTCACATTGAACCTTCACTCTTCTAAGCTCACCTTCCACGGCTTCCTTGTTCGGTTTCAACTTTCTTCTCCATTTCACTCCTTAAACTCTACAACTCCATCTCCTTCTCCATCAAGTTACGTCTTGCCTCCATTAAATCCATTTTAAGCTTCTTCAAATTTTTGTATCTTCGAGGCTTTGATCTCCATTAACTGTTGTTTGGGCTCTTCGGCTTCTTCTTGAGCTTCTTTCCTCAATGTTTCTGATCTGTTTAGCTCGTTCGCCTCCTTACACTCTTCTTGAATATGAGTAATATGAGATTCTAATTCTGGCATCCTTTTTATCCGCTTTTTCTGAATCTTGAGGAGCAGCAACAATCCTACATATATAACAATATTGCATTTACGCCAAATTGAAAATCTTTCGTATGGATATAACAACAAAAAGTACCTCATTAAGAGGGATTCTTGGAGAGCTACGATCAGCTCCTACCTTTGGGATATGTGTTGTTGGTATTGTCTTATTTTTTGGATCGGATTCAATGATGCTTGTTTGAGTCTCCGAGCGATTTTGGGAGCTGTTAGAGAATATTTTTCCTGTGGCAGCTCCAAAGAACTGGGCCTATAACATAATCACTATCACATTAATAGCATTGAAACAAGATCAAGAAACTTAACAATAACATTTCAAAGAAAAAACAGAACATAAAAGATTTTGATGTTAAGAGTTATGATCATATCATGATCGGGGTTTGTTTGAAACACATATCCTCTTGAATATTTAGTTCAACGACCATCCAAATGTCCTATTACACTCTTCACTATGTAACAATTACAGAAATAACATCAGTTAATAGATAAAGGAGGTAGATATTCAAGAGGTATATACATACGTGTTGTGATAGCTTTGACCTACTTTTGGCTGTAGTCTCAAAACCCCATTTGGTAAAGTCATCTCATGGTAAAATCTAAAAAGGAGAAACCCAAATCTAGACTAAACAAAAAGGTTCAACTGAATTATTCTTCCGTTTTCTAGCGATGATAAAGTCGGAAACTTTACCAGTAAATTGTGAAGCATTAGTACTTGATAGTGTGAAGCTAAAGATCCAACCTTTTAAACGACAACAAAACAGTTTCAAGTATGAGGATTTACAATCACGCTGTCAATCTTAGCAAAGTTATGAGAAGAGAAGTTTGAGAAGCATAAAACACAAACTGATTCACCGCTAAAGTTCATATAAGTCTGAGGTTTAACTAATACGATAGGGACCTCTTCGATAGCACCTTGATCATCATACGTAGATGCAAAATAGTCATCGGTTTTATTAGTTTAAGAAGCTTCAAACAAAAGAAGCAAAAGGGAAAAAGTAAAATCTATTCGGATTAAAGCTTTCCACGGTGACATACAATGAATTTTTAGAAATCTTACATTTATATAGAAGTCAAATCGTGTAGACTAATGTTTTAAAATATTTATAGGAAACAAACATTTACTACTCAATAAATATAAATTGCTAAAAACATTCTAGCCATATATAATAAATTCCATATATCACTGAAAATTAATTATATGCCTATTAATTTAATTTTTTAATGATTTCAAGTGTTACTATAAAGAAATTTTAATATATATATATAGCATATTTCGATTTTATTGAGATAACTTATCAATTAACGACAATATGATATAGAAAGTTATTAAAATTTGGCTTTTATAATTTTAAAATGTAAAATGCATTAAAAAGTTGTTCCTGTACATAATAATATGAACTTATATAAGTAATATGATCTAATATATGATCTTGATTATTATAACTAACAATATTTGAATTCGTGAAATATATTATTGTGATAATTGTATATTCAGTGTGTAATAATATATTACGAAAAATAATATATATAAATTTAAAAATATATATATATAATTTTGATTATTATAAGTTACAATGTTTGAATTTGTGAAATATATTATTCTGATAATTGTAAATAGCATTACAAGATTTTTGGAAATAACAACAAGCTTTCTTTATTTTAAAAAGTTGGTAATTTTAAATTTAAGACACATTATAGTTGTTTATAAAAATATGATTATGGTGCAAGGAAAAATTAAATGTTGCTTTCCTATTCTCAAAATTTCGAAAACTTGTTAGTTATTTTTTACTAAATTGAATGCGTGTTTGACATTCAATGAAATAGTTGTATATTCAACTGAATGCGTGTTTTAATCTCAAACACTCCTATAAGCGCCACATGTACAAAAACCACTTAAGTTACTACTCTTTTAATATATAGTAGGATGGTTTATGTCAAAGTGGATTTCAAACAAGTAGAAATTTAAAGAAGAGCGAATATAAGAATCGGATAATCTCGTTAGATTGAGAAGAGATTTAGACGATTAAGACTTAAACAATTAGGACTGAAAAATCTATGTTTTCTTTAAGGATGAGAAGATTACAGGGTTCAGAAAATGAAAATGGAAAGACAATATTCTGTCTCGAAGATAGTTGAAGGTTAGAAGTCGAGATGTCCCTTTGTAGGGGATGGACTTAACAACGCATCTACCTGGTCAAAGGATGTTGTTATTGATTTGTGCAATCTCTTGAATCCCTTTTATTTTTGTCCTCGTAGTCTGTTATTCTGGCCGGAGGGTCGAAGATTGTTGCTTCTATACTATGTCAGTTCAATGATGTCACATATTTGTTTATCGCGGTTCTTCTTGTGCTGACTTGAAAAATGACAGTGTAGATTTAAGACAACATGCAAAGGTCCATGTCGCCACATCATTGTTGGGAATTCTCTCTGGCCATGCCTAGTTTTTATTAGGTTCCCTAGTTGGCTTTAACGGGCTTTCTGAGATGCGTGGTAGACAATGTCTGAGAGGTGTAAACCTACCTCCAATAGTAAATCTCCCCCCTTAGTCAAAATTCTAGGCAGGCAAATAATCTTCAGGAGCGTCTGGTATGCGTAGCAGAGGATCCCACTTTCAGATAACATTTAGGTCTTTTTAACAAGAAGTGGAGTTAGTAGAGGTGCAATAACACAAGAGTCTTGCGGAGCCTAATGTGCTTTTTCTTGCATGCGTCATTATTACACCTTTTTAGTTTCATATGTCTTCTTATAAAATTATGGTTTCTCTGGTTTTGTCATTCCCTTGGAAATTGAAGGTCTTCTTTCTCTAATTCATAATCTTCTCTTGCACTCTTAGTGACTTTTTCATTTCTTCCCTGTTTACTGTTGCTTTGGAATTCTTCCTCTGGTGGCCTATCTGATATTTATCAAAGGTGTGTTCTACAAGATTCGTTTTACTTTCTTTTACTTTGTTGCGATTATGAAATCCATTGTTGGAGCTTCTGATTCTTCTCCTTCCACTTCTATTTCTGGTATAAAGCTCACTTGTTATGTGGGATCCGGCGCATTTTATTGATCTTTGTCTATCGATATTCTCTCTTAATCATGTCTTCCAAATCTTCTATCTATCATGGATGATTCCAGGCTCCTCGCAACATCATACATCGCACATCTTATCTGTGAAAGCTAGAGATAGTTCTTTTTAAGCGCATCCGTCATCCGATCCCGTCTCAGTCTAAAGCTAACAAGCTCTTACAAACCAGCCCATGTATCGACCGAGGTTCCTCCGCCTCGCACACCTCCATGAATTGGTCATGTCGATTGAGAGGAATTCTTTGAGAAGTATATACTTGTATAAAAGAAGTGGGGAGAAGATGAAATATTGCACTACTTGGCTTAAGCGATACCTCAAGTAGGAGAGGTTAGAGTAATGGTCGCCAACTGAAAGAGATTCGAGGTTGGCGGTGAATTTGATAGGGTCATGAGAGTTCCTCCCTCAGAGATGCGATGACGCAAGTTTTACCAAGGTGGGTACCAAGGCGCAAGAACTCTTAGGATCTTGATCATCCTCTTCCCGATTATGCTGTGTTTTCATCTTCTGAAAGTGGTTCTAATCTCCAAAATGAGGTTGTTAGGAGCAAGTATTTTAAGGTGGAAAGTTAAACCACTCAAGTGTTTACGAAGGGATCCCACTTCGGACAGATCTTTTTGGGGCCTCGCAGTCAACCCTTGAATTACTTAGATAACTAAAGGAAAATTACATATTTCCAAAAGGGCTTTCACTCTCCAAACTGGGTCCGTACAATTTCCTTTGGGATGCGTTGAAGGGTTACTTCACTGTCTTCAAGGTGTTACTCGCCAATTGTGGCATCTGATTCCTTTTATAGTAGTTTCTAGCTGACTATTGTGAATAGCGTGGTAGTGTCATTGCTGACGTGGGTCGAGTTTAATATTTATAAATCTATCTCTCTACTTTCAATCCCGCAAAAGAACGGGGTCAATCGTACTACTTTAGGATCGTCCATGGATTTAGAGGCTTACACTAGTAGAACCTAAACAAGGAGAATGCACTAAGGGTTCTAGTCTAGGGGGCGATCTAGCAAGAGATTGTCACGGGTCTCTACTAAACCTAATGGAAATCAAAGTCAACCGTAGTGGATATGCATAAAAGAAAGCAATAAACAAACTAGCATAAAAGTAAAACAAGAAAAGAGTGAACTTGGATCTAATCAATAAAAAGATAGGATCTTGAGACAACGGTTATGGGTCCGAGTTCAATCTAAAGATGTAATGGACTTGGGTAAGGCTTTATTGGAGGATCGAAGCTATTCCTAGACCAAGGATCCCTCTATATCTGATCAACCCACTCTCGTGACGGATATCTATTCACCCCTACACATTACAAGGATCAACTCTCGTATGTTTCCTATCTAAACATGTATGTGATAGTGAGTCTCAAGATCTTTTAGCCATTTAACACCTTGGTGTCCCTTTGGGCAAACTACTCTCATAGCTCAAGGTGAAAACCATAGATCTAGTTCTCACAAGCATTTCGTCGAACACTTTCTAGGCGTCTTTGAGCAAGCAATGAACTTTAAAAAAAACTAAACTACCAAGACCTAGACTACAATATCTCAAGATCCAAGATGGATCTACTCACTAAAATTCATGGAAATCCAAAGACAAGAAATGTGTCTTTGAGCTCCCATGGTTTTAGAAGAATAGATCTAAAGAAAGAGATGAGAAAGATAAGATCCAAATTACTCAAGCAAAATAAAGAGTTATTACAAGGTCTTTAGATCTCAAAACAAAAGAAAAGAGAAGTGTTCTTAAGTTAAAAAATTTGTTCTTTGTTCTTGGTACATAAGGGGCTATTTATACTAAGAGAAGTGAGAGAGGAAGCCCTAAAAAGGGTAATTTTTGGGTCAATGTTACACAGCATCGACCCAAGGTCACCTGGGATCGACCTCTGGGTCGATGCTGCGTTGAGTTGGGCAGCAAGCTTCCAAGGAGATGCAACATCGACCCAAGGTGATCTAGCTTCCCTTGGCAGTTTCTTGTGGCTTCTTGTTCCTCTTTGATGCCTTGTTTGATCCAAACTTCCTCCATAGTGTTTAGCTCCTTTTGTCCATAGTTTTTAGTTCCAATTCCACCTTAGATTCACCTTTAGAGCCTCCATCAATCCATCTCCAAGTTGCACCTACAAATGCAAAGAAAATGGTATGGAAATGCAATATGTTCCTAAATTAGACTCTAAACTCAAACAAATGCATTCTAAGACTTATATGCAATATTTACAACCTAAAAGTGGATGAAAGTAAGCTAAAATGCATCAAAATATGCATAAAAATATGTACACATTAACACCCCCATACTTTCCCTTTGCTTGTCCTCAAACAAACAACAAAGACCAAACCTGGAAATGAGGTTTGCAAGCGGGAACTCAAAACCAAGATAAAAAAAGTAATGCCTAATGCCCAATGTCCTCAAAACAAGTAAAATGGTGCAAAGATAATTTAAGAGTCTAAGTACTTCTCCATGATCATCACAAAACCAACTCTTAGAATTTAAGCTAAGCTTCCATAGACTATTTCATAACCAATTCCTTTTTACATTCAATTAAGCATATNTATGGGCAATGCATCTTATCCATTCGGTTTGGAGTTCAAAGAAGGGTTTTAATGTAAAAAAGTGGGAAAAGAAGAGGGTTCACTCGATTTAAAGTGGTTTCTCTCAAACAAAGTAGTGCAAGAAACTAGGCAAAAGCAAGGTGGTAGCCGAACAATTTATGCATACAATGCATTTACTTCCTCTAATTGTTTTCACCCCATTGCTTCCAAAGGATCTAGATACTTACTTAACATAATTACCCATCCTAAATCTAGAAACCATAAGTTTTTATTGAACCAAACTCACTCATTCTTTTTCTTTCTTTTTGTAGACAACTAGAGATTCTTAAACTTTGAGACTTCTAAGCTACTAACCTTCTTCTGTATTTTGAGAGCCACTATCTAATCACTTGGATTCTTTGTTTCTTTTTCTTTTTAAGGGTGGACTCTCTGAGTTTTTAGTTTTCTAAGGTTAGAGCTTAAACTTATTACTAANTTCTTTCACTTCTTTTTCTTATCTTTTTCGATTTTTCCTTCTTTCTTTTCCTTATAGAAACAACCTAGGATCATATAAACACTAAGGAACATCTACTTGACTCAATACTCACTTACCATTCCCAAGACTTAGACAAACCCAAAATCACAAAGATTTTCCCCTCCTATAACTCTAGTTAGCCTTAAAGTGAGGCTAACTCTAAGGAAGTATCCTCTTTGATATTCAACTTCAGTTCACGCAGGATTTTGCTCGTGTGTGCACTTTCCTAAAGAGGCCTCACATAACGAAATAATAGGGGGTTTTGAAGGAAAGGTTTAAGGTTTCATAAGGGTAGGTCACTACTCTAAGGATGAGAGTAGTCATTTGAGCTAAGATAGAGTGGTAAAAGATGGTTAAAATATAGCTCAAATGTAGTGATTTCCCACGGTAAAGTATGACAAAGCCCATAAGAAAGATGCTAAAATTCATTAAAAATCCATCTTAGATAGGTATTGACTAAGGAGATAACCTACTTCAACACTAGCAAAGACCTTTAAGTGGTCAATTCCGATTAAGGATTTTCCTAAGGCAAAAAGAGGTCTAGACAACATCTTACTTCTAGTGAGGGTATTATTCATTAAGCAAAACTCATCTTTCTATGAGGTAGTATCTTCATTGTTCCCTATGTAAAATGCAATCTTATATGCTCCTAAAAACTAAGTATTCACAAATGTATGTAATCTATATGCAAATCTTTGAAAAAAAATTTTGATTTTTTTGAAAATCTTTTGATTTTTTTTTGGTTTTTTATAAGTCATAACTATCTACAATGCAAGACTCAATATTCATGAAAAGAAAAGAAAAACATCAAAACTAAAAGTAGCATTACTACTAAACCCATCCCCCGGACTTAAACTTCACCATCTCGGTGAACTTTAAACCGTGAGAGTGACTTATTAAAAACGCATAAGAAAACTGAAAATATGCAATGGTATATACACGGGAAAGTAGGTGTACCTTTAGACAACTCATATGTATGAGTGTCTCGTGGATCCAACGGAGGAATTGGGTTCTTCATTGTTGTTGCGTTTTGATCTCCGTGGCCGAGATGAAGAAGAACCAATGGGGACTTTCCCATGTCTCCTCCGAGATGGTTCTTGAAATGAAGTCCTTGGTGGTTGCATTCCATGCTCTTGTTGTTCTCAGATCACCAATGGCGGAAGAGCTACCGAATGCCTTGGTCGTTCTTGATCATGACCACTTGAGATCTCATCTTCCGCTTCTTCCTCACTTGATGTGGCATAGCGGTTATACTTGTCGGTCTTCTTCATTCTCTTCCACAATTTAGTGAGAAAGTTTCCTTGTTTCTTTATGACCTTCTCTTGGTCATTAATCTTTCTTTCTAAGTACATCTCGTACTCATTCCTTTGGTAATCTGTGGATGGTTCTTCTCTTTGGTATTCAAAGCCGAAGGTACTTTCATTTTCTTGGTGTGGTTGTGGCTCGTGGGGATTGGACTTGTAGAGTCTTGGCTCACTCGGTAGGGAGTGATGGTTGATGAGTAGGTGTTGAGGTAGATAGAATGAGAGGTTTTATCCTTAGTGGCCGCGGTGTGCTCTTGTAAAGGCAATTAGCACGCTTTCCTTTGTCTTTCCTCATCAATAAACGAATAGATCACTTGGATATTGGTGAAACCATGATATCCGTAGAGAAACTTCTCCCTAACCAAGTGATTCATGTCCATTTCCCGCTCTCCCTTCAACTTACGGAATTACCCAAGGTTGACTCCCACATGGAGAAATAAAGGAGTTAGGAATCCGCCTATGCGTATCAAAGGCTTACTCGTGGTCCTCAACTCTTCGTGGTAATCCAATATCTCAGAGATGAAGACACCTCCGTTGTTCACATTATTTCCCTCAAGGTCTTCCATTATCTCCCCATTTGGTCATTTCATCATCGTTTTGACACTTTGGAACAATAGCTTCAAGCTCAAGGGGCTCAGTAGTTTAGGCGAGCTTCTTCCCACAACTGTATTCCCAAGCAATTCCAAAAGGTATCGAATGGTTGGGTTTCGAACCTTTGATAGCTTGGCCGAACCTTCATTATATTCTCCAAATGTTATTCGCTCCCAAAGCATCCTCGATTCAAGCCCGTACCCATAACCAAACTCTTCCTTTGTTTGATCAAATCCATATACTTGAAAAATCTCCTCAAGGTGTACCTTGTAAAAGTCCTCCTTGATTCTAAACATGAGGTATCTGGCGCTTTCATAAGGACCACGTCCTTGTACCATGCTAACCGTCGAGAGGAATTGGAGAGTGGGGTGACGGTAAGTCGGATGGTTCATCGTTAGAATGTTTCCAATGTTCATTTTCCTAATTAAGTACTTTACTTAATTATGGATGTCCATTTCCCTCAAAACGTCTTCATCCATCAAAGTTGTCCCAACGACCATGGCATTTTCTTGGAGATGCAAGTAAAGGCTTGTTTCCTCATCATACCAACTTGCTTAAGTCACATTTGCTTGTTCACTTGATGCCATTTTCCGATCTACAAATGATAGTAGATATCGTGATTTCAAGATTTCTTTAACAAAAGAATATAAAGGGTTAAGAAGTATTTAACTTTGAATCAATTTTAAACATTCAAGAACAAGTCACAATAGTTATAGATTCCCATGCTTCCTTAACCGAATCATTCAATCTAAATGCAATATTAAAAAGATGCACATGGACCGAAATTTTTCTTTAAAAATGATCAAAATATTCGGTCATCTTCACTTAGCATTTTCAAAATTTCACGAATAATCGAATGATGCATGTGTCATGAGCAAGATGCCTATGAGAATTACTAAGAGAATGCTCATTTAAATCACTCAAAGTCCCTTACTAAACTTGGATAAGTGTGCACTTAATATAATTTATCTAAATTCAATGGTAATGAACAATGCTCAAGGTTTTCAACAATGAAAAACAAGCAAACCAAGCCTCTTAATAACATGACAATGCAATGACAACTTGAAAGAAGGATCAAAAGCCTATTAAAATCAAAAACCTTAGGCATTAAAGGACATCATTCAAAAATTACAAACCCTTTGAACTCTTCATATAAAACAAGCATATGTACCATGAATTAAACATAAGAACCATCTAAACTAATTTTCCCCAAAATTCACTCATGAACACTATTCATTAGCACTATTCACCAAGAAGAACAATCCATGATTCAAGCAATTTTAGTTGTTTTAAGAGGATCTAACCCATGAAAACTCAACAACTAAGCTCTAGCTACCTAGAATACTCACAAGCAACATCTAACTCACCTTCTTTCATACAAATCAAAAATCACCATCAAGAAAAGAGGAAGTTTTTATCCATACATTTTTTCCTTGATGCAAGTATGAGTGTGAGAGGTAAAGAGCTTGTGAAATGCTTGC
Organism: Anastatica hierochuntica; assembly: GCA_900406275.1. Taxonomy (NCBI): domain Eukaryota; kingdom Viridiplantae; phylum Streptophyta; class Magnoliopsida; order Brassicales; family Brassicaceae; genus Anastatica; species Anastatica hierochuntica. The sequence goes on along the minus strand of OVAN01010176.1, from coordinate 3,031 downwards.
AAAAATAGGTGATTCTTGTGAAAAATCTTAAATTCTCTCTCAAAGCTTTCAAGAAAGCAAAGCTTTGAAAAGATGAAGGTGTCGATGATGATGCTAAGAGAAAGAGAGTTATGGCTTTTTCAAACATGTGCCAATAATGCTCAAGTGTACAAGTTGGTGAAACTTTCAAAAATTGCAAAAGGGATCCCTAGAAAAAATTTTTGTAATTATTTTGCAAAATTTTAATAAAATCACCCTTAATATCTTTAAATACAATTTTGGAGGGAAAATCAAGTTTAGCTTTTAAAAAATTATGACCAAAGGTTTTTAAATTTGATCAAAAAGGTTTAGTTTTTTTTAAATCAAGTTTTGCAAAATCACTCTTGAAATTCTTTTTAAATGGTGAAATGCCAATTATATGCTTTAATTTAGGAGAACTTACATTGGCTAATAGAGTGTCTTTAAAATTGAGTCATATTGACTTGTCGAAAACATCAATCCATTACTCCATTTTGGCTTTGATCATTTCTCGTAATTAGCTCTCTTTTGGTACCTAAGCTTAGAGCATGAGAATGTCTTTGGACAAAGTTTTTTCCAAGACAAAATCACCATTATTGAAATTAAAAAGCATGAAAATTAAAGACTTAAAAGAAATATTTACAAAGGATAATCATGAGATTGCCTATCAAGTGCGCTTGTTTAAGGTCATTAGCTTGACCGTTCGTCTTTTTTCATTAATTGGTGAGATTAAGGACCGCCTTCTCATGGCTATGTCTTCTTGTAGACTTCTTTATCACCCATTCCTTGATCTTTTTGAAGTTTCTCATTCCATTACCTTTGTCGAAATGGGAATTGTAGCTACGTTTGGAGGTTGTCCCTTGAGTGATGGTTGTATCCTTTGTTGTGCCAAAATTCTCATGTGGCATATCTCCTTCGAGGTCTTCCTTAGAAAGTAAATCCAAAACTCCATCCTTTTCCAAGCTCTCATAGACTTTCTCCTCTCGAATCCTACCCTTCTTTTTTGGTTCCCTTAAGTAGACCGTACCACAAAAAGCATTGTCTATTTTGGTTTTAAGCATTGGGTAGGAAACTCCTTCATCAACTTTTTTCAAAACGATCCATTTAGTATCAAAGTATATTGAAGCTCCGGTAGTGAGGAGGAATGGCGTTCCTAAGATCAATGGAAATTTGGCTTGGTTGGACTTAGTGTCCACAACCACAAAATCGCACATAACAAGTGTATTGTTGACCCTTAACTCCATGTTCTCAAGTTGTCCCATAAGAGTCTTTTTAGATGCATCTCCAGGTAGGATGGGATATACTCCTCTTTTGATCTTGTGTTAAAATCCAAGTTCTTTCACGCGGTCTAGTGATATGACATTCAAATTAGTACTGGTGTCCGCCAAAGCGTCCTCAAAATGGTAATCCTTAAGAGCACATGGAATTAGAAACCTTCCCTCATCATTTCTCTTTTCTAGAGTCTTCTCAATGGCTCTAGTTGTTTGGGTTCCATTTTCCCTCATGATATTCTCAACTTTATCCCGTTGAGAGATGGCCTTTTCCAACTTTTTCGTGACAATATCATTTGTCTTAGCTTCTTCTTCCCATTCCTTGGGAATATTCAAAAGACCTTTCTTCTTGAGTTCTTTGTAATGCAAGTCAATAATTTGCTTCTTGAAGCGTTGAGGGTATGGGAGTGTGGACTTAAGAACTGGAAGAATCAAAATGGGGAAGTCTTCCTCACTCACCTCTTCTCCTCTAGGCATGTACCTAGGAGTTCTTTTCTTTTTATCAAATGTCTCTTTCTTTGAGACATTGAGTTTCTCTTCTTCTTTGAAGCTATCATCCTTCTTAGCTTCCTCCAAAACATCTTCCTTAGTAGCCTTATCAACAAACAAAGGCTCTTCTTCTTCTTCCTTCTCAATTTCGACTCCTCCCTTAGCCAAAGGAGTGTCTTTTTTCTCAAGCTTCATTCCAATTGGAGCATCTTTCTCTTCAATTTCAAGGTCAATTTCGGCATGACCTTCCTTAAAATCCGGGTTACCAATCAAATCAACATCCAAGCAATCAACAACCTCCTCAAGAGGATTCAAAAATAAATTCTCAAAATAATCAATAATTTTTTCCTCTTCAAGAGTAAAGACAATATCTTCCCATGGTTGAGGAGTATGGTCGATCTCTTCTTAGAAGGCAGTGCAAAAGTCTTTGCTTGATTCTCCCTTCTCTTTAGCTCCTCCTTGTCCCTTACAGTTCGAGATCACTTGTTGGAGTTGAGAATCTATTACCTTTACATGTGAAGTGAGAGCTTCATGCTTGATATTCATATCACGGTAGATAGACTCTATCTTCACATTCATTTCTCCAAACTTCTTATTGAGATCAACTTTTGTCTCGTTTTGTCCTTCCACTATCTTCTTAAGCATAGCATGATTCTCTTCTTCTTTGGTAGGATCGGTTTGTTGTTGAGGCTTTTGGTAGTAGCCTTGCCTAGATTGGTATTGGTACCCTTGTTTGTTTGTCTTTGAAGGATAGACTTGATCTTGTTGGTTCTCCACATTAGTGCTTTGGTAGGATAAGTTGTTGTTGAAAGGCTTGTACCATTGGTTGAAAGGTTTTTGGTAGTACCCTCCTTGTATGTAGCTCACTTTGTTTCTCAACCTCTTGTCCTTCGACTTTGGTTTTCGCAAAGTGAACACTTCTTCTTGTTTGTTGTATGACCCTATCAACTTTATCACTTAGCTCCTTGATCTTGTCTTCCTTAGATTCGGTGCTCCTCACCGTTCCATCATAGTCATCCCCATCGCAATTATCGCTTTGGGCAAGGTTGTCTATGAGCTTCTCTCCTCGCTCGGCGGAAAGACTAGCAAAGCTTTNCAAAGCTTTCCATGGAGGCGGTGTTCAAAGCCAATCGGTACTTCTCTTGGATACCTCTATGGAAAATTTGAGGAAGGTTTCCCTTTTTGATACCATGGTGAGGACAACTCCTTATATATCCGTTGAAACGCTCCCAAGCTTCATAGAGCGATTCCATTCCTCCTTGCTTAAAGGTGGA
>OVAN01010175.1:0-16034 GCA_900406275.1 Anastatica hierochuntica | reverse complement strand
ACCACCACCGCACGGCGTCGCTTCTTTCTCCGCTCACCACCATCGACTCCTCCTCTCGGTCTCTCGGCTCACCAAACTCCTCGCCTTACGGCTCTGTCAAGCTTCTCCGCGGCGGATCTCTCTCTCTCTCTCTTCCTCTCACGGCGACAACCCATCGCTCTCCTCTCTCTCTCCTTGCGGCGCCACCATTTTTTTTCTTATTCTTCTCCTTCTTCACTTGTCGAGAGAGAGAGCTTGATAGTTTTAGGTTAATATTATTATTTTTTTTCTTTTTGGGCCATGGTGGGCCGGGTATCACATAAAATCTCTTTGAAAGACTCTGCATAACATTTTCCTTTTTGAGGCTTCCTTTATTGTAGGTAGGTTGGACATCTAATTTGTAGGTTATGCGATACATCATGTGAATCTTCTTACTGGTTTAGATCATTCTCAAGAGAATGTTCTTACATTTTGCTTTTTTTTTTTTGTCTTTAGTGGTGTTCGTTTCTGTATCTGCATGTTGTATTCAGATGTTGTTTGTTTCTGTTTCCGGTTTTTGCAATTGGATACAGCATTTGGATGCAGTTATGTTCGTTTGTGCATTCAAAATTATAATCCAGATTCACTTTAGAGCAAAATGACTAAAAAAGACATGGTTTAACAATAATAATATTTTATGGGTTAAATAGTATTTTATAACTTTAAAAAAATTTAAATTGCTTCTAAATAATTTTTACAATTTTAGTAAAAATATTTTTTAACGGAAAAAATATTTCAAATAACTAAATATTGTTAAAAAGATATTTTAAAATAACTAAATAAGATAATTAAATTTAATACATAATTTTAAAATAATATATAAAATTATTTCCATAACTAAATAATTAAATAAATTTAAAATAATTTTAAAATAATATATAAAATAATGTTTCCATAAAATAATTAAATTTAATATATAATTTTGTAACAAAACTTAAAATAATTATTTTGAAGTTTTAACGGAAAACACAATTTTACGGTTTTGGCCAGAAAACACAATTTGCAAATTTCGTGGTTTTGGCGGGAAACCCTATTTTGCGGTTTTGGCAGGAAAACTCAATTTTAAGGTTTTTTTGGGTAAACGCAATTTAGCGATTTTGGCGGGAAACGCTATTTTTGCGGTTTTGGCGGAAAAACGCTATATTTGCTGTTTTGGCAGGAAAACGCAATTTTGCGGTTTTTGCGGGAAAACTCGATTTATAGATTTTGGCGGGAAAAATCTAATTTATGGTTTTGACAGGAAAACGCAATTTAGTGGTTTTGGCAGGAAAGCGGTATTTTGAGGTTTTGATGGAAAAACGTTATTTTACTGTTTCGGCGGGAAAAACGCTAATTGGTGGTTTCGGCGAGAAAATGCAATTTAGCGTTTTTGGCGGGATAACGTAACTTAGCAGTTTTGGCGGGAAAACACTATTTTGCAGTTTGGCGACAAAACGCAATTTAACGGTTTTGCCGGGAAAACACAATTTATCGATTTTGACTTAAAAACCTTGATTTGCGGTTTTGGGGGAAAAATGCTATTTTGTGTTTTTGGCGGGAAAACGAGATTTCGTGATTTTGGCAAGAAAACGCTAATTTGCGATTTTGACGGAAAAATGCTATTTTGCGGTTTTAACAGAAAAACGAGATTTCGCAGTTTTGGCGAGAAAACGCTAATTTGCGGTTTTGCTGGAAAAATGCTATTTTGCGGTTTTGACGGAAAACTAGATTTTGCGATTTTGGCGGGAAAACGCTATTTTTTTGTTTTGACAGAAAAATGCTATTTTATTGTTTTGGCGGAAAAATGCTATTTTTTTGTTTTGGCAGGAAAATTATTTTGCGAGCTCACTAGCTATTTGTTGTCTTGTAGTGTAGAAGACTTATATATTTCAATTCTCCAACGTATAGATCGCGGGAAAACGCTATTTATGCGGGTTTTGTTGGAAAACTAAATTTTGTGATTTTTGTAAAAATCCCTATTTTGTGGTTTTGACGGAAAAACACAATTTTATTGTTTTGGCTAGAAAATACAATTTAGCTATTTTGGCAGAAAAACTCTATTTTGCGGTTTTGACGAAAAAATGCTATTTTGCGACTTTGACAAAAAATGATTTTGGTTGGAAAACTCAATTTTAAACATTATTTTATTATTTGTTTGATAAAATCAATATATCTCTATAAAATATAACTTATTTCAATTGTAATTGTACAGGAGGGTATTTTAGACTTTTTGAATTCTTGATGAATTTGGGTTCATCCGGATGCTACTTTAAAATGCATCCAGATTTTCGAATGGATTTGGATGCATTTTTTAAACGTATCCAAATTTTGCATCATGATGCACTTGTTAAATACCATTAAACGAACATCATCCAGGTTTTGCATCTGGATGCTGCATCCGAATGAGAAAACGAACAACCCCTTTGTTATTTGTCAACCATCATGTAATGAATATATTTTGTATAGGATCATGATTGTCGATCCAGACAATACCTAACCCATTTCCAAGATAAGTCACATAACATATGATAACCCCAAGGCTCGTTTTAAATTGATAACGAATAAAAGCCCATCAAGGCAGTTGGGCCTCAGGCTGAGGCCAAGATTCGTCTCAAATAGAGATGATGTCACCTTTGTGCACGTCACCCTTGTGACGTCAAAACGAAGTACACGACAAGGCAGTAAAGTTCAAATCCCTAACACAAGTAGGCGCGTGACGATCTGCGCCGGAAGCTTTTTGGCAAACTGCACTTTTCTGTAGCCCAATGCACCACGAGGTTGACTAAGTCAGGCGTAGAAAGACAAGATAACCAGCTTCGTCAGACCAACTTTCTGCAAAGATTGGGCAAGTTACGAGGAAGGTTGACCTCGTACCAAAGTGGAAGGTGGGAGAATGAGCGGCGTCGTCATAAATTCATCCCGTAGCTTAAAAATGGATATTTGAGTATAAGATAAAGTTACGAGATAGATTGAGCCCAACGACTATTTGGTGAAGACCGTGGTGCCACGAGAATACACTAGGAAAAATAAAGTTGAAGGAAAAAGTCTTCTATAAAAAGGAGACTTTGACAAATGAAAGGCCAAGTCATTCTAAGCAAAAAAAGCCATACACAAAGATTTTGACAGAACTTAATCTCCATCAAATGTTTATCCTTAAAAACACTCAAACTCTCTTGTAGTTACATTCATCATATAAACTTCAATTTAACGAAATTCTCCGACTTTCGTCATGCCACGACATCATACTTCTCTTTTTTTCCACATTAAAATGTACTCTTTGTCCTTTAGCTCGAGCCCGTTTCTACCTTCTTCATTTGACGCCGTCTATGGGGACATCTCAAGAGATCTCTCTACGAAAGAAGTGATTTGACAATGCCTAAAGAAGCCTAAGCATTGCAGCATAACCAATTTAAGGTTCTCAGACCCACCTCGAGTCACCCACCTCTCCCAGTACAGGCTCAGTTGCCTCACGAAAGAACCGCCACTCTATTGCCAACTAACAGTTGGACACCATCCAACACACTTTATACTCTCAGCACTGCAACAAATATTACGGCATCATGCTCACAGCCCTCGCCGAGCACGGGCTTTCCAACTCCAGAGTCTGGAATTACGGAAGTAGACAGCTCAACAGCGCCTACAACACCCATCATTAGGATGACCCCCAAACTCAGCCAGATGTAACATCCATCTTGACAGACCTGGTCCAAAATGTTGCCACGTTGGTACAAACCACCAATTCCAAGTCCAAAGCTCTCTCAAACTCATCGGCCTTCTATAACCAAGGTGCAACTAGGGAATGACGCTTCGCCAAACCAAGAGAGTTGACTGATGAATTACTCTTCAGAATCCAGCGCAACCTATTCGAAGATACCACATCCCTCCCGGATCAGATTACCCAGATCGACGATTTACCACCTCATGCTACAAAGCAACTCGCTGATCAGGCTACCAATCAATACACTACGCAGGTCCTTATGCTCCCTCTCAGAAAATCCCGAGGACACTTACTCTCTTCCTGAAACCACATAATGAAAAAGACCAAGAGAGTGAGATATCACCTCTCACGTTCACCAAGCCATCAGTGTCGCTCCTGAGATAGACCGAGTACTACGAGAATCACAAAACGTACCATTCACAAACCGGAGTATTAGTTACAACATATCACATCATGGAAAAATCCGCATACCAAAGTATGGCGGAACAACATATCCCAACAAACATTTGACCATATTCAACATAGCCTTGGGATTAACCCAGTTCACCCCGGAAGAAAGAGATGCGGGCTACTGCCAGCTGTTTGCACAAAATCTGGAGGAAGCCGCTAGAGATGGTTCTGCCACCTGGCTGCAAACTCTATCGACGAGTTCTTCAACTTTCCACAGCCTTCCTGACGCAATACTTCATGTTTATCCAGCAAGGACACTCCATGTCCGACCTCTAGGCAATGACTCAAGGACGAAAGGAGAGCCTCCAAGACTTCATAGCTCGATTCAAAGATGTCACACCGCGCATCACGATAACAGATGAAGCTGCACTACATGCTCTACGCAACGCACTCTGGTAGGAATCACGCTTCCGTGACAACCTCAAAATAAACAAGCCTCAAACCCTAAAAGACGCGCTTCATTGGACTACTTTGTTTATCGAAGTGGAAGAAGAAAAGCTCGTTATGGCTAAGAGATATGCAAAATCGACCACGAAAAAGGAAAAGGAGAATGTCGTTGAAGAGTATTACTAATGTGTTAGCATTTTATTGGTTTTTAATTTGATTTATAATCGAGAAATATGGTTTGTAGTATGTATTTGGCTCTCTTTGGAGTGGCTTTGTGTTCGGTAGTGTTTTTACAGGTATCGAGCTTGAATGAGCAAAAAGATCGTATTTTGGACGGATTTCAAGTATCGAAGAAAGTGTTTTTGAAGACAAGAAATATCCTGACAGAAGGATAGGGATTGATAGATCCTTGTCCAGAATCGACCGATCCCTGTCTCGATTTCGCAAACCAATTTTACAAGAACCAAACCGAATTTATTGAGAACCGGATTACATATCAAAACTTATACTCGTGATTTTAGTTTCATTATGTTATTTTCTAATTTTGAGAGTTAAGAGAGAGATTTGTAACCTTTGGGAGAAGAGTCATCCTCTGTACTTCGAATCTGAGAAGCTTTCTGAACCCTTACTCTTTATTTTTGATCAATACGATCATGTCTCTCTCTGATTTGATATGTGTTTGTTCTCTGATCATGAGCGAGTAGTTCGTTTGTTGGGTTTAGGGTTCTCACATAGGGGTTACATGAATTGTTGACATAGAATTGTTTAATTAGGGATTTAATCAATTGGATCTTCATCTAAGATTGTTCTCAATGCTGAAATTAACTTAATCACTTAGTTCCTGATCTTAGATTGTTTAACGCCTGGAAAGTTCTCGATTAAATGCCTGAACAAATCCTAAATGAGCAATTTATCTTAAGCTAATAGAAGTTGATATTTAAGTGAACTTTGAACCTATCAAACCTGTTTGGAATGCATTATTAGAATCCAAGAGTCAACGGAAGTTAGTCTCGAGGTTTCTAATACATAGGGAATTGATACTACGCAAGTATATCAATTCTATATTAGTGTTTGAGTTAAAGACGGTTTAAAACTTGTTCCCTGATCAATAATTCAAATCAACAGTGAAATGTTTCCCTGAGAATACCCAATGTCCAGCTCTTCTTTGATTGATTTACAACTCGTAGTCATTTGTTTGCTTTCTTTGCTTCTTAATTTCGATTTACTGCATCTTTTCCAAAATATCCTTTTCGCTTTAGCCCGCGTTTGATATGAAATTCTTCGTGCTACCTTTGGTCTCTGTGGATTCGATCCTGAACAACTACAACGTACTTATTTGTACGCTTGTAGTGTTATCTCGGGCGAAAACCTAAGCTATCAAGTTTTCTGGCGCCGTTGTCGGGGACCAATAGGTCTTCTTAGAACTTAAGATCATTGTGTGCCTAAGGCATTCTTCTTTATTTTGTTTAATATCTTCTTTTTCTTCTTTGTTTTTGTACTTTCAGGTGCATACACATGCCTCGTACCAGAAGCCAAGGAATCGCGAATCTTCTCGATTTTGAGCCGGAACCTGGGCATCTAGAGAGACATAAGAAGAAAGAAAAGTTGTTGGAGGTTATTGAGGAGTCTAAGTTCGCAGAAATCATGGTTGACAACATGGAGAAGCTTCAAGTCCATCAAAATCCTCTCTTTCCTGGAGTCCTTCAAGAAGCTGACCCACCTGCTGTAGGTGGTGCTAATGCTGGTGCTCAACAAGTAAGTCAGCAGAATGTTGCAGCTGGGGGAAACAACGCAAAAATCAACCTCAGTAGAGGGTGAGTCTAACGCAATATGACACTTCGGAGGCTTTCTATGCGAATCGTGTTGGGATTCATCCGCCTCCCATAGAGAGAAGAGACTTTGAGATCAAGACTGGTCTCATTAACTTGGTGCAGTACAATCAGTTTCATGGGTTTCCATCCAAGAACCCAATGCACCACTTGGATAAATTTGAAGCCATCTGCAATACTATTCAGCACAATGGAGTAACTGTTGAAGCTTTGAAAATGCAGGTTATTCATTTTCTCACTAAACAAAAAGGATATGATATGGTAGAACAGTCTAGAGCATGACTCTTTGAAGACATGGGACGAGATCAAGGCTGCTTTCATGGGCATTTCTTTACGTAGTCGCGGTCTATGTCTCTCTGAAACAAGATTGTTGGATTTCATCAGTTGGTTTCTGAGAGTTTTCATGCAGCTTGGAAGCGATACAAGGAGTACCACAATGATTTTCCTCATCATGGTTTCACAGATTGGGATCTCCTCAACATTTTCTATAATGGAGTTGAGGAGAAATATCATAATGCTATGGAGAATGCGAGTAATGGCGACTTCTTGACTAAGACTGTAGAAGAAGCTTATACGTTGGGGAATAATATACCGAATAGCCAAGCTAATCGGAGATTCGATTTTGATCGCGGTAGAGGGGTTGTATCATCAGATGCCAAGAGAATTGATGATCTGCAGTCAAAGCTCGATGAGCTAATGAGAAGAGATTAGCAAGAAGTACACTTTGTTGGAGAACAGAATGATGCACCTGTGTTGCAAGAGCAGAAAATGGGACAGATGTATCACGAGTTCATGTCTGAGGAGCTTAATGGTGGACAAGCAGATGTGAATTACATTGGAGGTCAATGGAACTTTGGTAATAGAGGTTTCAACCAATAGAACCACTTCCGGAACAAGTCGTACCAACAGAATCATAGTGTATTCAACTCCGGGTTTCAGAACAAGAATCATAGCAGTGGTTTCGGAAACAGTGGCTATCAACATAAGCAGTTTGGTTCAGAAGGATTCAAGAACAACTATCAATCGGGTTATCAGAATCAGAACCAGGGACAATCTTCTACGTCTTCCCAAGATAGTGAGCTGAAGAAAATGTTGCAGCAAGTCCTAGAGAATCAGACAAAGTCCTCTGCGGACTTGAATCAGAAAGTGGATAACATGTATAGTGATCTCAGTAGGAAGTTCGAGACATTGAGCACTCACATGAAATTGCTGGCAACACAAGTTGCTCAGACTTTAGCGAGCAACAGAGCTCCACCTGGAGTTATTCCAGCCAAACCAGAGAAGAATCCGAAAGAATACTACAGTGCTATTATGCTGAGGAGTGGTAAAGAGTTGAAAAACTCATCCAAAACAAAAGGAAAAGGATCGATCGATCCTTGTCCTAGGATCGATCGATCCATGGCTAATAAAGCCTCTGGACAGAAGGACAGAGATTGATCAATCCCTACTCTAGGATCGATCGATCCCTGTCCTGACGTGGGTTCATCAGATTTTCGCGATGAATCGAGACCACTGGAGGTTGAGGAAGAGTATGGTCCACCCACCACTCCTTACATACCTAAGCCTCCTTATCCATCAAGACCCCGTCAAATGATCAAAGAACGCGAATAAGAAAAAGCTGAAGAATCGTGTTGGTGAGTTACACATACAATTGCCTTTCTTCGAAGTAGTCAAGATGGTACCTTCTCTTAAAAGATACATGAAGGAGATTCTTTCAGATCGTATGACATTAGAACAAGATTTATTAGTTCTTACTGCGGAGTGTAGCGCAGTTCTTCAGAACATCGTACCAGAGAAACGTGAGGATCCAAGTCTTTTCGTATTGCCTTGCAAGATCGGATCGCTTACCTTTGAGCGATGTCTCTACGATTAGGATTCCATATGATGCCACTATCGGTATCGTAGTGGTTAAATTTGACTAACTATAAACCCAAAAGAATTTCTTTGGTGCTTGTAGATAGATCTATTCGAAGACCAGTGGGTATTCTAGACAACATTCCCATTGAAGTTGGAGAGGGATATATTTTTAGACTTCGCAGTCTTGAAGCTTGAAGAAGAACCCAACTATCCTTTTATCCTGGAAGACCATTCTTATCTACAGCCATAGCCATGATCGATATGCAGAACGGTCAAATAGATCTCTGACTTGGGAAGTTGACTATGAAGTTCAACATCAAGAAATCCATGAAGAAGCCTACCATTGATGGGCACATGTTTTGGGTCGATACACTTCTAGATGTGATTGAAGACTCTGTTGAAGAGCTCTACACTGAGGATCCACTACAGGTTGCTCTGACTCAACTCGAACGTGAGTATGGGTTTTTAAATGCAGATACTTCTATGGTTGCTGAGTTGTTGGATTAAGCACCTACTGTCGAGAATCAGGTTGCATACATCAAGCTTGAAGAGCTATCTCCTCCGACATCTACTTCATTGGTGACGAGTTTGAGTACTAATTGGAGCGAGCTGAAAGCTCCGAAAATCGAACTCAAACCACTACGTGCAGGACTAAGGTATGTTTCCTTAGGTCCTAACTCTACATACCCTGTGATTGTCAATGCTAATGTGAACAATACTAAGACTGCCTTGCTTTTTTCGAAGTTAAGGACATATAGAAAAGTGTTGGGATATTCTTTTGATGATATTACAGGTATTTCCCCAGATCTCTGCATGTATAGGATCCACTTGGAGGATGAATCCAATACTTCCATCGAGCATAGGATCCACAAGGAGACACAATCCTAAACTGATGGAAGTTATCAAGAAGGAGATTCTAAAACTTTTGAGTGCAGGTGTCATCTATCTTATTTCTGATAGAACATGGGTGAATTTGGTACATGTTGTACCGAAGAAAGGTGGAATCACTGTCATTACTAATGAGAAGAACGAGCTCATTCACACCAGGACTATCACAGGCCACATGATGTGCATTGATTATACGAAGCTGAACTCAGCCACGAGAAAGGATCATTTTCCACTTCCTTTTATTGATCAAATGCTGGAAAAAATTGCTAACCATCGTTATTACTGTTTTCTTGATGGCTATTCAGGTTTCTTTTAGATTCCCATCCATCCGGCGGACCAGGAAAAGACTACATTCACATGTCCGTATGGGACATATGCGTACCGGAGAATGCCATTTGGATTATTCTATGCACCTGCGACTTTCCAGCGATGCATGATGTCTATCATCACTGACTTGATCCTAAATATCATGGAAGTATACACGGATGACTTTTCTGTTTATGATTCTTCGTTTTCTATCTGTTTGTCTAACCTTTTCAGGGTTTTAGAACGATGTGAAGAGAAACACTTGGTTTTGAATTGGGAGAAATGTCATTTTATGGTGCAGGATGGGATTTTACTTGGCCACAAAATCTCCAAGAGAAGAATCGAAGTTGACAAAGCCAAGGTGGAGGTGATGATGAGCCTACAACCTCCTACTTCTATTAAGGTTGTCCGCAGCTTTCTCCGACATGCAGTATTCTACAGACGGTTCATCAAGGACTTTTCCAATATAGCCATACCTATGACTCGATTACTCTATAAGGATCTCTAATTTAATTTTGATACTGACTGTTTGTTAGCTTTTTAGAAAATCAAGGAAGCACTAATGAGCGCTCCAATTGTACATCCACCGGATTGGGATTTACCTTTTGAGGTAATGTGTGACGCCAGTGACTACGCGGTAGGAGCAGTGTTGGGTCACATAAAAGACAAGAAGCTCCATGTGATCTACTATGCTAGCAAAACACTTGATGACACTCAAATCAAGTATGCGACTACGGAGAAGGAGCTTCTAGTTGTGGTTTACGGATTCGAGAAATTTAGACAATACCTAGTGGGATCGAAAGTCATTGTTCACACTGATCATGCAGCTTTCAGGTACCTTATGTCTAAGAAAAATGCTAAACCGAGACTGTTGAGATGGACTATGCTATTGCAAGAACTTGATTTGGAGATTTGTGACAAACATGGAATTCAGAATGGTCCATTTGTCTTGATTGCGAGTGGAAGCTGATACACCACTCGATGATAGTCTCCTTGAAGAGAATGTCTATATGGTTTCCTTGCTGGAGGATGAATATATCGATAATGTTGATTGTTTTGCCAATAGATAGATTCACGATGAGATACCTTGGTTTGCAGATTTTGCCAATTTTCTGAGTGTAGATGTGGAGCCACCGAATTTCACAAGCTATGCGAAGAAGAAGTTCCTCATAAATGTCAGACATTATTTCTGGGATGATCCTTTTCTGTACAAGAGATATGCTGATGGGCTTTTTAGTAGGTGTATTCCGGAGTCTGAGGTACAAGGTATTTTGTATCACTGCCATGGTTCTGAATATGCAGGACATTTTGCTACTTTCAAAACTGTTTTGAAAGTGCTGCAGGCAGGTTTTCGGTGGCCAACACTCTTCAAGGAAGCCCATGATTACGTCTCTAGGTGTGATGCTTTTCAGAGAAAAGGCAACATTAGTAAGCGGAATGAGATGCCTNAGTAGAGGTTTTTGACGTATGGGGTATTGATTTCATGGGATCTTTCCCATCTTATTACGGAAATCAATACATTTTAGTTGCAGTTGATTATGTCTCTAAATTGGTTGAGGCAATGGACAGCCATCTAATGATGCCAAAGTAGTCCTGAAGATGTTCAAGTCTATGATTTTCCCTCGTTTTGGCGTGCCAAGAGTGGTAATTTGTGATGGAGGATCCCATTTTATCAACAAGTTATTTGAGAATTTGTTGAAGAAGCATGGAGTTAGACACAAGGTAGTCACGCCTTATCATCCTCAAACTAGTGGACAGGTTGAGCTTTTCAACAGGGAAATCAAGGGAATACTGGAAAAGACTATAGGCAAAACGCGAAAAGATTGGGCTATGAAGCTAGATGATGTGTTATGGGCATATCGAACCGCCTACAAGACACCACTAGGGACTACACCGTTTCATTTGGTGTATGGGAAGGCTTTTTATTTTCCTGTTGAACTCGAGTACCAGGAAATATAGGCTACAAAGTTGATGAACTTTGATATATAGCATGCAGCTGAGGAGCTGATGATTCAGATCAACGAATTCAATGAGATACGCTTGAATGCTTATGAGAACGCAAGAATCTACAAAGAAAGGACAAAAGCATTCCATGATAGGAGGATCATTCCGCGCCATTTCGCTGTAGGAGATATGGTACTTTTGTTTAATTCATGTTTGCGATTGTTTCCCGGAAAGCTCAAATCGCGTTGGTCAGGACCATTTCTGATTGCTGAGGTTCGACCATATGGAGCTATCGTTCTTGATGACAATGGACAAAGATTCACTGTGAATGGCAAAAGACTTAAGCCATACATTGTAGATGAGCCATCCGAAGAAAGAATGTGAATTCTTTTAACGGATCCACCTGCCGTCTAATCGCATTACAATATGGCTCGAGACTTTATACAAGCGCTGACTGAGAGGCAACCCACTAAGTAGTTTTCTTTTTCATTTTAGATAGTTTTGTAGTGTTTTTCGTTTTTTGTTTTGGTATTTGGTGCTTTTGACGTTTTTTGTGTTTTTAGCTTTATTATTGCAGGAAACAGGCCTCCAAATAGTAGGACAGGGATCGATCGATCCCTATCCCATGATCGATCGATCCCTTACTAATTTTGTGCCAAATCAGAAGGACAAGGATCGATCCTTGTCCCAGGATCGATCCATCCTTGTCCAAAATTTACCTTATATCGCGACACAAACATGTAAGTGTTCATAACCCTCTTTCACACAGAATCGGAAAAAAAATCACCCCAAATCCCATTTTTGCTTAAAACTTCACAGATTTGAGTGAGTTTTGAGCCTAAACTCAAGAGATTTTTGTGCTCTATCTTTCTATCCGATCAGATTTTGCAAATTTGAAGGTATGTGTTTGCAATCTCTACCAGCAGTTTTTCGGGTAAATTTGGGAACTTTTGATTCGTTTAATTTTAATCAATTTTTGGTGCTTGAATGATCTTATATTTCTAAGATGTTTAGAAGTAGGATTGCACATGAATTTAGTGTTTTGGGGGATTGAATTTAGTGATTTTCTGATTTTATGTTCCGGACGCCAGATTTTTGCGAGGATGCATGTTTCTTCATGATTTGCTTTGTGTATTGATGATTTTAATCTTTTGTGGCATCTCTATGATTGATTACAACATGTTTTAATGATTGGTTGCGATAAATTTGTTTGATTCCACTAGGGCTTGAAATGCAAAATGAAAATTGAACATATTGATGTTGTCCTTGCTTTATGAATTGATTTGATGCATGCTCTTGATGTTTATGAGATTGACTTCAACAGGAACATTGCTCTTTGAATTAGAGTGAATAATTTTCATGTTTGCAGTGTTTTGATTAGGATACTAATTTGGTTTCCAAGTATTTGTTTTAGCAAGTTATGAGTAGAAGCAAGATAGGAGAGGTTTTGAAGATGAGGAATCCGTCTAGCTCCAATCTACATCAGCAGTTTAAAAAAACTGATCTCACACATCTCGCTAACCGTCTGGTTATTAAGGAGTGGGACGAGTACGACTCGCAGTTCCTGCAAGACTTGGGACACATCACTTTTCCAATGACCCGAGTCATTGAGGACGACCTCCTGGAGGTGTTTGGTATTCAACGAGATTTCTACTATCTTTTTGACAGGATGGGACTCCGAGGCTTGCTGGAGCTTCAGAATCATGTCTACCCCGAGCTCAATCGAGAGTTTTTGGCCTCTGCACGCCTTGTCTACCTTGATTTGGACAACCCGGTAGCGGACCAAGGCACATTCTCCTTCATTGTGCAGGGTTAGTTTCATTCTATCTCTCTCAGAGGCCGCCACTTCGAAGAAGGCAACCTCGTACTGCGAAAAGTCTTTGAGAATATTGTTGAACGCCTAATAAGAAGCCCGAGGCCAATTGGGAAGGGCCTTACATCATCTCAAAGATTGTTCCACGTGACGTCTTTGAACTTATACATATGAACGGAGAAGCCATCCCATGCTCTTCGAACGCAATGCATCTCAAACGTTTCTACCACTAGAAACAACAAACAATGAAACCAATCACCCCAACAACTTCTATCCGTTGTAAAATCGAGCTACGACTGGCTTGATCTCCTCGGGATACGTAGAAAACCCTTCACGAGGGCAACTATTTATCAAAAAACTTTTCTTTTTCGCAAGATAACAATTCAGAACATTTTCCAAAGAACACTATCGCAGCTCATCACAGAGTTATAATGGCCTAATCAGACACCACATTCTAGCCGATCTATTCCGCAAACCGCATTCCCATAAATGTAGTGGACTTATCACCTACATCTTATTACTGAGGACAACCGAACCGATCTTCGAAGTGGCCCAATCGTAGCCACACCAATAAGCCAAGTCCTCACCGCAAGCCGGACCTCCCCGCTATGTCGTGCTATTAGCATTAGCACGCCATAAATAGATAACACACAATCAACCTGGATCCACCCCTCTATATCGTGCTGACAAAAAAAGTATGATATGATAAGAAAGGTAATAAACAAACAGTTAAAATAAAAAAAAGGAAATTTAATAAACAATGTGCATAGAAGTGTACGAAATCATGTCAAGGCCACATCGGGCCAACAAAAGTTCAGAAATCAAATGAGGCAAAAGCTCAACAAAAACATCATGTCTTAACAAACAAAAGATAGACTTAAAGAAAGGAGAATTATTCCACCACCCTACTCATCATCCTTGTTTGTCGCATCCTTCGAAAGATAAGATCCATACTAGTTCACACTAGGCGGAGCCTCCACAGAAACTTCATCTCGGGCTTCTTCATATGAGATCGTACCTGGAAGAACAAATTCTTCATTCTACAAAAGAGTAATGTCCTTCGCATCCAGTCAACCGTCTCTCTCCTTCAACTTCATCATCTGGTCCTCAATGAAGTGAACCGGTACTTGAGCACCTTTAGTGGCTTCAAAGGGTAGCCAAACACCTGAGCATGCCTTGAAATTAATTGGCCACGAGGTAGTTCTCCTTAATGTATGCATGGTCAGCCATGTACCTCTTGCACTTATCAAGACGAAACTTCGCCTCCTCCCAAGACCGCAAGTGACGTCGGCATTAAGTCCGAAGCTGCTAAACATACGCAACACGAAGATTAGAGACCACAATCCCATGCCCTCTCTTAAGCACAACCTTCTCCTCTGCCAATTTCTCATTGCGGCCTCCAGTGCAGCAACGTCAGCAATCATTAACGTGATCTCTTCCTCTGCTTTCTCAAGGTTGGCCGTCACATCGGTAATCTTTTTCTTCTGCTCTGAGACTTCCCTTGTCTGAGCAGTGACCTTCTACTCAACCTCCTTCTCGGCTTGCTTGAACTTCTTCTCGCACTTCTCTTCGGCCTTCAACAGCTTCCTTAAATGGTCATTTCGAAAGGACATGTGTGATGTATACAGAAATAACTGCAAAAAGAAACAATATAAAGAAGACCATACATTACAAAATTCTCAAAAATAAACTCACTTAAAAAGAGTTTACCCGATGAGCCTGCCGAGACACGTTCTCAAAGTCTTCAACAAAATAGAAGGCTTCCACCTCCTGGAAAGCTATCCCAGCCCCCACAACTACTCGGGTTAACTCTCCACAAGAGCCAAGATGATTCATGATCGGTGCATCACCCTCGTACTTAAACTCGAACCCGCACCTAGACCTCGGGTCCTTCTTGTACGTCGCCTTATATTCAACAATGGCATGTCCCTTACTCTTGTCCTTACTAGGGTTAGCAGGACTCTCACGGATTGGGATCTCCTCATCATCGTCTTCCTCATCATAGTACCCTGTATCGACCTCTCTCGGATGAATGCTGGATCGACCAGACCCTGATACAACATGTCAGACCATTCTTGAAGGAACGTCGTCAGACGCTTCCCCATCAGAACCCTCATCCACCTCAGCACCCCACCTTCTCTCAACATACCTCTTCCTCCTAGCATCCATAATCTTAATGACCTCCTCCTCACTGAACACCCTACCGTCCTTAATAGCTTTCTTATTTTTGCCCGCCAACAACTCAGAGAGCTCCCTCTCAGCGGCAAACCTCTTCCTCTCCACAGTGGCCTTCCTATACTTTGCAACCTCTACCTCAGCAGCCTTCTTCCTGGCAACCTCTGTCTCTACAACCTCCTTCCCAGCAGCCTCCCTCTCAGTGCCGACATTGTCCATGGCCTCTTTGTCAACGACCTTCCTAGATTAATTCTCTGTTGATCTCCTATCCTTTTTAACCAACGGCTCATTATCCTCCACATCCTCTTTGGAATCCATCTCCCACCTCTTCACAGCCTGCAAGGAGTTGTCAATTCTCCAACTTCTACAGGACTTCTCAGAGCACGCATGATGACGGCTGGGATTTCCCTTTGTCAGAGAGACCTCCCTGAATTCCCTCGCCAGCAAGAGGAATAGCGGGAACTATAGACGAAAATCCCCCAGTCTTCTTAAGTGAAGGGAAGAGATAAAGGAAGTTGCATTCAACCTGGACCATTTCAATTTACTGGGTGTTATCTTCGGATTATGACTCAGAGTCAGGAGAACAAGGTGGAATTTTCCAAGAGACTGCACAACACAAGAAAAGTCACCATCAGCCCGCAATATATATATATATATATATATATATATA
>OVAN01010174.1:0-16035 GCA_900406275.1 Anastatica hierochuntica | reverse complement strand
GTAATGTCACCGTAACTTACGTGATCGGTTGATGTAGCAAGGCAGAAGCAAACCACCCCCTCCTTCTAGCGCCAATTGATGGATCTGGAATCCACACAGAATGTAGGGTATAGGATTTGTGACGAGTTGTGAGAAAGAGCTATGTTTTTATTGATTTTGAATAGTACGTTTACAATGGTTACAAGCTAAATCTCTCGAGAAAAAACCGTCCCTTTCTTCAAGCTCCTCCTTCTTCTTTTATACTCTTCCAGCTCTCGTAACTCCCGCATTATTGCGCATTTATTCCTCTTTTTAATGCTGATTTTTCCGTTTCGATTCCTCTTAGCTTTGAACTTCATGGGCTTTTCCATTTTCTCTTTTGATTTGGGCCGGATATTTCCAGGTGGGCCTTGACGGCCCGCCTGCACATTAGTTCTCTAATCGATTCTCGGATCGGTTAACTCCTAACCGGATCCGGGTGTTAACCACCTCTTCCATGTATGATGTATTGATGTTAACACATGATGTGCCAATAATTAAAACTTAACAACAAAAATACAAGACCAAACTTAACCTGATAGCTTCACTAGAATTGGTTTAGTAAGTGATTTTAACCTCTACCATAAATATTTTGCATTGGGGTTATATAAAAAGAAGAGAGAATCCAACAAATCATCAGATGATACCAAAGTTGACGAGAACAATTCAACACGTATTCCATTATGCAATTTACGGCAGGTCTAAATGTGATGACCATATATCTAAATGTTGAAATAATTGTGATATATTCATCAATCACAAACTACAATATCAATATGGACGGTTCTATGTTAAATGAATCTACATGTTTAAGAATGATTATTATATTATGCATCTTTTTCTTTTCTCGACTACCCATAAGTATTCAATCGATGATTTATTAGTTCACATATATGGTTAGAAATGTAGTTACATATAATAATGACATACCCTCGTACAAATTAGATAGATCCAACAACATATACATTGAATGCATTTGTAGACTTAATCAAAAGTAACAAAAATTCATTCCTGGTTATTCCCTCTACACATTCGGAAAAGTTAGATTTTTTTTTATACTTTTCACACAAATTAAAAATACAATAAATGTTTAATAATAAAAATCTTACATATGTAACTGAACATTTTTTTAAAACATTCAATTAATAATATTAATTTAATATTCTCATCTAATTTTTTAAAATCTACAATTTTTTTAGTACCACCTAATGAAAAGTATCTAAAAACTTATAAAATTTATCTTCATGGAATAATATAAACCCCATAAAATCTAATTTTCGGAAATGGAAAAATACATTTTTAGTTAAAACCGCATTACTTGAAAATAAATAATATTAGGTAATTTAACGAATGCGGAAGAAAGACGCATGATAGAAAAAGATACACAAAATTATATATTACTAACTTCCTTCTTTTGTTTCGAAATTAGTGAAATTTAAAGTTGCTGCATACTGATTAAAAAGTTACTGACTTTAAAACTTATTTCGTTTTGCATAAAAATAGCATTAATCACAGTTAATTTAACCAATAAAAATTGTATTGTACAAAACAAATAACTAAAACTACCAAAGCACATTGAATTTTGCATAAAATATTGAAAATATCATTTAAGTTAGGGTAACTTTGTGGAATAATAGGTGAATGGAGATTAATTAAGAATATAGTCATCCATATAAATAAATTTTAATTATAATTTTTCATTTTTATCCTTTTACCCCTCAAGACTTCGAATGACTCTTTAGGTTTATATATATATCAAAACGAAATTTGTAAATACACGAAAACAGTAGATTTTTTTTCTATTTAACATATTTTGAATTTTTCGAAAAGGATATATATTTTGCAAATAGACAAAAATTATTATAACGTATGATTAGATCATCTATTTTTTACATAATATATATATTTAGACAGTTTATTTTCGCGTGCCTATGAATTTCACAAACAACCAAACATCAATGGGGAAAACGTAATTGGGATTCACGACTTTATTTGGTAATGTTAAAAGCATCACATGACAAAGTTTTGGGAATGCGTATTTTTTTAAAAAATGGAAAAAGAAAAACCTATGCTATGCAAAAAATAGACAGACTATTTGTTGCAGACGGTCTATGTCGATTAGAGGAGCAAAATTGTTATAAATATAGAAAATATAGAGGGTTTTTTTTGTTAATGGCTAATTTTTTAATTAATGGTAAGTCATGTACATTAGAGCTAATTATCCTTTAAGTTAAAGCGAAGAAATTTCCTTAAAACATCATTGAAAGCGAAACGGAGAAAGTACTAAAAAGAAGTAACTTAAAACGTGTGTAATATCAAAGACTGATTCCAAGTTCAAAAGAATTTTGCTATTTGTATTACACTTCCATTTAATTAGCGACAAAAACACCCAACAAAAATGCATTAATTGATTAGTTTACCATAGACTTAATAAATCTATTTATCAAAAAAAAAACCTCAATAAAATTTAAAAATTAAATAAGTTGACTCGTAAAAGGTGAAAGGTGGCTTAAGAGGGCCAAGTAGCCGGAGAAAAAAAGACACAATTCTCTATTTCCAAGTCAATTTATAATTTTTATCAGATTTTTATTTCTTTTCAAAATTTCCTCTCTTCTTTCTTTTTATCAAATTTATTGCCTAAAAGAGATCGCCAAAACGCTATTCTTTTTGGTCTCCGATGATACACTTACAGCCGTCAGATCGTCGTGCTGAAGCTCCGGGTTCTAATGGCGGCGGCGGCGGTGGTGGTGATGAGCTTATCAGAACTTATAAAGGCTGGAAAGGGAACAACGTGAGCTTCTTCTTTCTTCTTTCCTTTTAACTCTCTTATCGATTTTGTTAGATTTACGGTGTTTTAGTAAAGATCTGAATCGAAATCTTCAGATTTTTGGTGAAAATTTTCAATATTGTTGATTACCCAGAAGTTATGAGCATAATCATTA
This sequence comes from Anastatica hierochuntica, assembly GCA_900406275.1. Lineage (NCBI taxonomy): Eukaryota > Viridiplantae > Streptophyta > Magnoliopsida > Brassicales > Brassicaceae > Anastatica > Anastatica hierochuntica. Next base: position 13,075 of record OVAN01010174.1, on the reverse strand, counting down.
TCTTCTTCTATCTTTTTTCTTCACAAGTTCGGAACTAATTAGTTGACTTCTATGCCCTAATTTTGACATGTCTGATTTTTAACAAGTTGATCTTTCTTATGTGAGATTTTGCTGATTCTCTTTCTTAATTTGGAGTTTTGACCTTTCAAAGCCCTTAGATTTGTGGTTTCCCTGAGAAAAGAAAACCTTTACCAGAAACCATTAGAGAATCTCTATATAGCTCAGACCATGTACCATATGATTCATCTTTTACTTTGCTTTGGTTTGGTTTCATGTACTTTGTCTTAGATGTTGTACAGCTATTTGGATATTGTATCTTATATTTGGTTGCAATATCTTATGCTGTCAAAGATGTTGGTCTCTTACGGAGTTAGATGATCTTTTGGACGTTTATCAGATTTGTCAAGTGGCGTGTTCTCTTAGTTACGGGAGTTGTTAAACACTAAGAAGTTGTTGATTCAACTAGCTTTTCTCAATGTCTTACTGATCCTTTGATCATATTCTTTTATTTCTCCAGGTGTTCTTCCTTGGAGGAAGGCTCGTGTTTGGACCCGATGCTCGGTCTATTCTGATCACCATCTTCTTGATTACAGCTCCTGTCACTGTTTTCTGTGTATTCGTTGGCAGAAAATTTATCGATGACTTCCCTAACCATAGAGGAGTATCTGTATTAGCCGTTGCCGTTGGTCTGAATTTATTAGTGAGTTCCTCTTTTCTAATCACATATCTCCTGCATCTTCGTAGTCTTGGAATCTATTTAATTTATATTTCTATCTTTGTGTGTCCACAGGATCTAATATTTCTTCTTCTAACCTCGGGGAGAGACCCAGGAATAATACCACGTAATCTATACCCACCTGAACCTGAAGGTAGTGAAGGTAGTCGAGAACCGCGTCTTGCTCATACTCCTCAGAGTCGTTTGCCTCGGACAAAGGATATGATTGTGAATGGAATCACTGTAAAGATCAAATACTGTGACACATGCATGCTTTATAGACCACCCCGTGCTTCTCATTGCTCGATATGCAACAACTGCGTTGAAAAGTTTGATCATCACTGTCCTTGGCTTGGTCAATGCATTGGATTGGTAATAAATATTCTTTTTGCCTCTACAAATTTTTGCTTTTTATCTCTTCTCTCATCTCCCTGATTGAATGTTTTGAATTTTTGAGGTTCGGACAACGTTTATCTAGAGTTTCTAAATTAGGATATCAGAATTATAACTATCTTTGCAGACAACTATAACCGGTTGGTTATGTGAGACGATTTAAATAACTTAATAATCAACCTACTATATAGGAGTTTTGAATATACCTAGAGGATTGAAAAATACCGAAAGATAATATGGGGTTTGTTAATGCAGAGAAATTACAGGTTCTACTTCATGTTTGTCTTATGCTCGGCTCTTCTCTGCATTTATGTCCATGTGTTTTGCTGGATCTATGTCAGACGGATAATGGATGGTGAAAAGATAAACATCTGGAAATCATTAATTAAAACTCCTGCCTCCATTGCGCTGATAATCTACACTTTCATCTCGGTCTGGTTCGTTGGTGGGCTTACTGGTTTCCATTTGTACCTAATCAGTACCAATCAGGTAACAAATCATTGCCCTCTAAAAAGCTCATATTTCATTAAACCCTGAAGCCATTGTAGAATTTAGCTGATTGTAACATCAGTTTTCTTCTGTTGTTCTGATATGTTATGATCTGGCAGTCAACTTACGAAAACTTTAGGTATCGATATGATAGACACGAGAACCCCTTTAACAAAGGAATAATGGGGAATTTCATGGAAGTATTCTGCACAAATGTTGCCGTATCTAAGAACAATTTCCGAGCAAAGGTTTCAAAGGAGCCAGCTATCCCACCAAGGACAGTAAATGGAGGGATGGCAAGCCCGAGCTTACAGAAAGTTTCCCACGACATAGAGATGGGGAGAAAACCAGTGTGGCACGATACAGTAGAAGAAGAGCTTGGTGACATGGACAAGGACATGGAAGCGTCGGTCACATCAAGGGATTTGAGCAGAATGCTTCCACCGGAAGAATCTGAAGGACGCGGGATAATGCATTCAAGAGAGTCGAGCAGGGGAAGGAGAGGGGGAAGCTGGGAATTCTCAAGCCGTATAAATGAAGATTTAAGAACCAGAGATGAACCTGTGCCGAAAAGAGTCGGTGAGGATAGATCAGAGTCTTCTTCAGATGATGCTTCAACAGAGTTACATGTTGAGATATCTGATGCAGCAACATGTAGAAGCAGAACCGGAACTGGTATAGGGCGGTTATAGTTTCTGGTTTAAGCCAGTTACTCCATAAAAATATTTAAGGAAAAAAAGAGAAGATAAAGCAAGATTGTGATTTCAGGTTTGTTTTGTTTGTTTACATCATTGTAATGAGTTTGTGTAAAGTATATGTTCATTGGATAAAAAAGCTTTTTAATTACCGGTAAGAAAATACTTAAAATATTGGGAAAATTGGATAAAAACCCTTTTCTCCTATAATCTATTCTATTAAAATAGACATCCTAAAAAAATTTATCTTACAAAATTTATTCAGAAAAATTTATTAATAACTTAACAAATTGAAATAAACATCAATCTAAACTATTTATTTGTATGAATTTATATATATATATATTAAGAAAATTTAACTAAATAGGTTTTTTTTTTAACTTTATCTTTGTGAATCTAAACATTTTTGTTTTTAGACTATGTAAATTACTATATTAATTTTTCTAAAATTCTGACAAATAATATTTGATTATATGTCTCAATTTTATACGTTAAACGTTTCATGAATCCTTTTTTGAAAAACTGATCCTTGAAATGCAAGAGTAAATTAAAGGTTGAGGGTGGAGTATTTCTGGAAAACTAGAAGAAAATAAAGTGTCATCAACCATATATTTATAAGACGAAGTTTTTGTCATGAACATGCAAAAATAAATCATACAAGAATCAAGGTAAGATGCCTCTAAAATCAGGCATCACTCTATTCTCGTAAATTTCTGGGCACAACTGTGTTTTTTCGTTCAGGAATCAAGGTAAGATTTTGATTCCTTATAACTTGGTGATTTTGTATGTAGAACACAAACTATCTGATACAAAAAATATCGTGAATTACCTAATCTAAAATTGTGTAAAAACTACCTAATATAAAAGACGGGTAAAGCTACCTAATCTAGAATATCGGTTAAATTACCTATTCTAGAATACACATTTATGTTACCTAATCTACATTATGTCGTATTTTTCTCAACTTTCGTCTTCTGTCAATAACTATAGAGCTTAATGAAACCAATATTTTGCAGATTATTATGTTTCAGATCTACGTAATGTGTGGTCCGTCCGATTTATGGTCTGGTATGAATCCAGGTTGGAAACTATCTTCAATTGAGGATTAGGGTTGATTGAAACAAGAAGATATCGTCAATTACAAAGAAAGGAAAGGAGGAGAAGACATTGAGAAGACATTATCGATGTCTTTTTCAAGTGGACGTAGACCTCGAAACACAATATCGCAGAGAAGAGAGAAACCAATAGAGAAAGAGAGGAGAGATCAATGGAATTCTCTTTTAAACTGAGAGAGAGAGATATGACTCAAGAGAGACACAGTGAGAGAGGGATAGAGTGAGAGACGGAAAGAGCGATAGGACATAATTCTTGAATTGGGGGTTATGGTTCATAAGGGAATTAGGAATTTTGAGAAGTTCGTGAAAAGATTTTATTTTTTGGTTTTTTTTTCTAAAATTTTTGTTTTTTTTGTTGAAATTGAAGTATAATGAAATATTATATATTAATTTTTTTTTTTTGGTTTTTTCTATTTTATAATACTTAAAATGTTATTATTGTTCATTATTAATTATTTAGAAACAAATAAAAGGGTATTATAGGGTTTACATTATTAAAAAGCTTAGTTTCCCAAATCTCTTTGAAAAAAGATTAGTTACATGATATATGGTTTAAAAAAATTCCATTTAGCTAATTTTCCCTATACATTATTCTTCTGGATCAAAAAACAAATCTTATTAGGCTTTTAACCTATGTCTCATGTAACTAATATTTTTTCTAAGAGATTTTGAAATTTAGGCTTTTTAATAATGCAAACCCTATGATACCTTTTTATTTGTTCCTAAATAATTAATAATGAAATAACAACATTTAAAATAGGGGAAATTAGTTGAATGAGTTTTTTTTTAACCCATGTCTCATGTAACTAATTTTTTCGAAGAGATTTGGGAACCTAAGCTTTTTATTAATGTAAACCCTATAATAGTCTTTTATTTAAGTGAATTAAGATGAAAAAAATTAAGTGAATAATTAATAGAATACATTATAAACAAAAAATGAAAGCCAAAAAAACAAAAAATCAAAATTTTTACGAACATCTCTATCAAAATCCTTAATTCTCGTATGAACCTTAACCCCAATTTCTAGAATCGTGCTCTCNTCTCTCTCTCTCTCTCTCTCTCTCTCTCTCTCTCTCTCTCTCTCTCCTCTTTCTAACAGAAAGCTCCATTGATCTCTCTTCTCTCTTAGTCTCTCTTTTCTCTGCGACATTGTGTTCAGATGTCTAAGTCCACTAGACATCAACAATGCCTTCTCCTCCTTTTCTTTCTTCGTAATTGACGATATCTTCTTCTTTCAGTCGACTCTAATCATCCATTAAAGATACTCTCAACCTTGAGATTCAATTAAGCAACTTTCGAAATCATCATTCCGTCTAGCCTTATTAACATACCAGTCAGATAAACCATGCTTCCCATAACCACCATTATCCTCCCCCTCACTTAAATCTTGTGGCTCCGTATTCAAATCGATTTTCACTCGCCTCCTTTGATCATGACTAGTAAATTTGAATGTCACACATAGTTTTACAAGAATCTCTTTTTCAAATATCCAAACAAGTTTCCAATCTGCCGATCATTTGTGACGATAATCGGAGGAGATTCTTAATCACCAATGAAACCTGGAGGAGAATAACTGAATTTGACGTCATCCAAACTATGTTCAATGGCATAGTCTTCTAAAACCATCATTTTCAAATAATTGAGAGTTGTATTCAATTCCAAAGTAAGCACTCGAACACATTTTTTGAAATCGACAATGAATCTCCATTCATTATTGTAAAATGATCTCCACACACCACACATTACGTAGATTTAAAACATAATGACCTGCAAAATATTGGTGTGTATAGACGCTCCCAAATCCCCTCGTGTGCTTTTTTTGTTGAGAGAGTTTTTCTTCGCAATTTCAATAACTTTCGCATCCTTCCACATCCTAATGTACCCAACCCAAAGATCTTGATCCATCCAATCTGGTTTTCCTTTACCTAGCTTTCATCTATCCTTCCACTCGTGCAAGTGACTCGAAAACGAATCTTGTGCTCATTTCTCAAAAGCGATTGCCACAGTTTTAGTAATGCTCCGATTCCAATTAATTTGTTGCTGGAAGTTAACAAGCAGTAAGATAAGTGTCAAACAATGCAAAAACCTAAATAAAAAAGAAAATTACATAACCGCAAAAGCTCGAAACCAACGTTTTTAACATCACTTGGCAGACTACGAAATGTAGGATATGGCCCCGACATATCAGATTTAAGCATCGTCAATATAGCCTTTGAAATTTCACCGTCATCATGTTTGAAATTTCACCATCATCATCCTCGTTGCAGCAGATAAAGGAGAATGTCCTTCTTTACAACCATCATATATCGGTTGCTTGACTGCATCTAACATATCAAAAAATCTCCTCGCTTCCAAATTTGGCTCCACTTCATTATTTGTATCATCCATAAATGAAGAGATATTTTCACGATATGCATCGTTTACCATATTTACCATACCTGTCGGTTCTACTCCAATTCTAGATTCCTCTAACCTATCAACGATATTTTCACTAGTACTACCTAAGTTCTCACTGTCAGCTTCCCCGTGAAAATACCATATCTTGTAATTGGATCTAAACCCATTTCGATACAAAGGGTTCCACACCTTATGTACGACGAGAAATTTATTGTTATGACAACGAGAACATGGACAGAACATCTTACCGCTTTGCAAACAAAAATCTTGTTTCGTTGCAAACCACATGAATTCGGTAAGTCTATATGCGAACTCCCTCGTAACTAATCCGATACTTGAATCCCAACGATCATTATACATCCATGCTCGAAAATTATTTGTATTTGAAGACATTTTGTATACAAATTTTGGGTATGATGTTTTGTAACTTCTACAAAGAGATATATATACACACATAATCTCATTTTCCTCCAAAAACGTTTTGAAATTTAATTTTCAAAATTTGACAACTTTCTCACCACTTTCCTACCATTTTAAAAAATTTGAAAATTTAATTTGGCGGTATTGAAAAGTTCAAAATTTTTAAATTTTCTACTATTTATTGGTCAAAAAGTAGTCAGAAAATGGTGAACAATTATTGACCATTTTCTTATGACTAAATGTGGTCACAAATTCCTACCATTTTCTGACCAAAATGACGTTTCGTCGGTTAGTGGATGGAAGATTTTTTTGACCACTTCAAAGTTGTTGAAATGTGGTCGACAATTTCTGACCATTTACTGACTATTTGCTGTAGTTGGAAATGGACGGAAAATATTGTAACCACTAAAAATGGTCAGAAAATGTGGTTGGAATTAGATCCTTTTTCTTTTAGTGTAGATTAGGTAGCTTTATGCGTCTTCTAGATTAGGTAATTTTGACGCTATTGTAGATTAGGTAATTCACGATATCAGGTAGTTTGTGTTCTTCCTACAAAATCACCAAATTATAAGGAATCAAAATCTTACCTCGTTTCTTGAAAAAAAAATAACACTGTTGCACCCAGAAATACGCAAAAACAGAGTGATGCCTGATCATTTAGGAGAAAAAGACATTAGTATGATTTACTTTGCATGCTCATGACAAAAACTCTGTCTTATAGTTATTCTTCTAGTTTGATGACACTTACTTTTTCTTCTAGTTTTCCAGAAATTCTCCACCCTCAATCTTTTAATTTTACTTTTCCATTCATGGATCAGTTTCTCACGGAGGGAGTCATGGACTGTTTAACGTGTAAAATTGAGATATATAACCAAAACAATATTATCTAATATTGGTTAAAATCTTAAGAAGGTTAATATAGTAATTTACATAGTTTAAAAAAAAGTTTATATTCACAAAGATAAGGTTAAAAAAACTATTTAGCTAAAACTCCCTTTAAAATATTATTAAATGGAAAAAAAACCAAAAAATTAATTTCAATGTACTTCAATTTCAACAAAAAAACATAAAATCAAAATCTCTTTACGAACACCCCAAATCCCCAATTCCATATGAACCCTAATCCAAAACTTCAAGAGTCGTACATTTTCTTCAACCTCTTAATATGTTTTTATCAAAAAAGCATGAATTCGACGTCGTCCAAACTATGTTCAAAGGTATAGCCTTCTAAAACCATTAATTTCAAGTCATGGAGAGTTGTATTCAATTCCAAATTAAGCACCCGAACACATTTTTCTACATCAACAATGAATCTCCATTCATTATTGCAAAATGATCTCCACACAGCACAAGTTAGTAGATCTAGAACATAATGATCTGGAAATTATTGGTTTCATTAGGCTTCGTAATTATTGACAGAACACGAAATTGAGAAAAAGACACATAATCTAGATTAGGTAACTTAGAATCTATTCTAGATTAGGTAGCTTAATGTGTAATTTAGATTAGGTAATTTAGATAGTGTTCTAGATTAGATAATTCACGATGTATTCTAGATTAGGTAGCTTGTGTTATGTGTACAAAATTATGAAGTTATAAGGAATCAAAATCTTACCTTGTTTCCTGAACGAAAAAAACACAATTGCGCCCAGAAATTTACGAAGAATATAGTGATGCCTGATTATAGAGAAGAGTAAGTCATTGGTATGTTTTTTTTTTTACAGATTTATGACCAAAACTTCGTCTTATAGATATATATGGTTGATGAAACTTGCTTTTTCTTCTAGTTTTCCAGAAATTATCCACCCTCACCATTTTCATTTTACTTTTGCATTTCAAGGATCAATTTCGGCACACCACACATTACATAGATATGAAAGATAATAATCTGCAAAATATTGGTTTTCGTTGATCTCCGTACTGATTGATAGAAGATGAAAAATGAGGGAAAGAGACGACTCAATCTAGATTAGTTAACTTTAGAACGTATTCTAGATATGGTAATTTGTTGGTGTATTCTAGATTAGATAACTGCTCTTTTGTTATAGTTTAGGCAATTTAAGATATATTCTTGATTAGGTAATTCAAGATGTATTCTAGATTAGGTAGTTTTTCTAAAACACACAATTTATAAGGATTCAACTTCTTACCTTAATTTTTGAGCGAACAAGAAAAAATGCGTCCAATAAATTGAGTAAAACAGAAATATGATACCTAATTAAGATGAGATAAAGTCATTAGCATGATTTAGTTTTACATATTCATGAAAAGATTTGAAATTTTACTTATACTTTTCCAAGAACTCTCCATCCTCAATCTTTTACGTAAAAGAATTAGCTTCTTATCTTTACGTACTGGTTGATTTTCTGGAAGCTCTAGCGTTTGTGGTTAATCTAAGTAAGGTTATCTAATTATGATTGATATATTTGTTGAATATTTAGAAAAAATCTAAACAAGGTTATATCGCCATTTATATACTCTAACTAGATAAAAGTTTAGATTCACAAAATTAGGTTAAAAACCCTCCATTTAGATAATTTTTCCTAAAATATTTCAATTTTAATGGCAAAGAAATTGGTTGTAGTCGGAAGGGAAGAACGATACATCCTTTGAATGTCGACAAGAATGTTGCTCAACCCAACTCAGGAACAATGTAGCCAAGGTTGCAGTGGCTGCAAGGTGTCTCATTGAATCCCGTACTATTGCAGAAAACATAAGGCTGAGAAGTAATCAAACGGACACTTGTGAACCTAATTCCTGCTAACAGAAACCAATTGCTTGGAAATTTTTTTTTTTCCTTACCAACGTTGATCTTTATAATATTTATAAAGTATCTTATACTTCTTGGAAATAAGCTTTTTCTATACCCAGTAGAATATAATATACATACGGTTTTAATGTGTCTTTTTATAATCAACAATTCACATACATAAGCATGCCACTGAGTTTGAACCCAGTGGTAACCTAGTGACCATGACGACACCCTAAGACTAACCAATAGATTTTATGTCTTGGTTTAGAAAAAGAGAAATATTTATGTTCAAACCAAAAGATGAAGCCTATTGGTTAGTATTAATGCCATCACTAGGTTACCACCCCCACTCACGTTCAAGTTTATGTAAAATCGATTGTATTTTGATAGATTTACATTTCTACATTCGAAACATTTGCACATATACAAACATAATTAATTTTGACCCAAAAATATATAAGAATATGCATATGAGAAAAAGTAAATATTCAAAATCTCGAAGAAGAGCTCAATCTCACAAGATTTGCAAAGAAAAAAGTGCATTAGAGAGCAAGAGAGAAACTAATGTTACTTGGAAAAGCCATTGAGAATTATTGAGAAAATCTAAAACCCAGTAAATTCTAATAAACTCTAGTGAAATCTAGAAACGTTGAAGTCTGGCAAGGCAAAATTGTGAAGTCTGGAAACTCTAGTGAAATCTGGGAACGTTAAAGTCTGACAGAAAAAATTGTGAAGTCTGAGAAATTTATTGAAATCTGTCTGAAAAAGCTGTTGGGAATGAGTTATCGAGATTTTTAATTTGCTTGGAGGTTGTTAGATCTAACATTGACAAGGAAACTAGTCTCTCTCCTTCACTAATTACATTGTCCTGTATTGCATTTTATTGTAATGGTTCTTCTATTTAAAGAACCATTCATATAACAATTAATTCATCTTGAAATGAATAAAATTCTTCCTTGAACATATTCTCTTTAAGCCAACTCTCTTTCTCTCAAAATGTTCATCATGTACTTCATTGTCTAACTCTAAATCTCTCAAATTCTTACATGGTATTAGAGCATTGAGCTTATTTTCTCTCATTCTTCATCTATTCTACTCCATTTTACTCTAATTTATGCAAAATCCTACTCATTTCTTCCTCAATATCCTTCAGAACTTTCTATTTTTAGCTTCTATCATGGAAAACTCAAAGATCCTTGCTATTCCGGTTACTCTTTTGTGATCTAGGTTAGCCAAAGCAGTCTTGTGTGGTTGTGGCTTCTGGAAACATGTCGAAGAGGATGAAGCTCCCAAGACCAATAGCCAAAATGCAGAGTGCAAGAGATAGTTTTTGTAGATTCAAGCAAATGGTTTCAAGAAAATCAAAATGTGCTCTCCATTTTATAAAACTCCGTTGAAGCATCTATCCTTGAGGATTATTATTATTTTGAAACCGCCACAAAACTTTGGGAAACTCTCAAGAAGGTGAAAGGAAACACTTCCGATCTTAGCTCAGTCTTTGAAGTCAACGGAGCTATCAATGAGCTTAGTGAAGAGAACATGGAGTTTACTCGACACTTTAGGAAGTTTAGATCTCTGTGGGTCGAACTTGAGATGCTAAGACCAAGCTCAGTTGATCCTAATGTCCTCAATAAAAGGCATGAGCATGACAAGGTGTTCAACCTTATTTTGACACTATATCCCACCTACAATGATCTCATCAAGCATATCCTAGGGGCGGACAACTTCCTACTCTTGAAGAGGTGTGTGAACAAATCCAAAAGGAACAAGGTTCACTTCACATTGGTGGAAAAAGAGAGCTTATCATGGCAAGCAAAGGTTATTACAAGCATGAAGATGAGAAGGTGTGTGACCATTGCAAGAGGAAAAGCCATACCAAGGAAGCTTGCTGGATTTTACATTCCCATCTTAGGCCAAAGACAACCGTATTCAAACCAAAAAGAGCAAACTACTCAACAAAGGTGAATGAAGACGCGGCTAGCACTTCCTCTCAAGTCAAAGAAGAGGAGTTCAAGGCTTTAGCGGCATCAATGATGAATACTCAATCTGATAAAACCAGACTTTGATGCCCTCATCAAAGCCCTAAAAGATAATTCCGATAAAACCTTTCTTACATCTAACGTCACCAAACCATTGATAGTAGAATCTGACACATCTCATCATATGATTAGTGATGTGAAATTGATTAAGGACTTAAAAACATCCCTAGGAAGTGTGATAGTATCTAATGGTTATGATGTACCTATTAAAGGTGAAGGAATCCTTAGGCTATTTGATAAAGAATCAAATGCTCTATACATGCCTAATTTTACATCTAATTCACTCTCGGTTAAGAAAAAAATTACGGATTTCAATTGCAGTGTTATCTTTAGTCATAATGATGTTAATTTTTCAGGATACTAAGAAAAGTAAGATGTTTGACAAATGAATAACCAATGATGACTTGTACATGCTTGAAAACACCAAGCCTTTTCCTGAATTATGTCATGCATTTACATCAATTTCTATATTATTTCATGTTATATTAGGATATCTTCATTCTCTTCCTAGTGTTTCTTTTAAAAGTCATGAATGTGAAAAACATTGCAAAAATGTGTTTCCTAAGTCTTTAACTATTTATGAGATTTGCCTTGATCTTATTCATTCCGATGTATAGGCTGCCCCTTGTGCATCTAGGGAGAATAACAAGAATTTTTTACATTATTGATGAAAAATCTAAGTATACTTGGATAACATTAATGCAATCTAAATATAGAGTCTTAGAAGCATTTATCAATTTTCATAATTATGTGACTAACCATTTTAATGCCAAGATTAAGATATTTAGATTCGACACTGGTGGAGAATACACGAGTAACTCATTCAAAGTACACTAATCCAAGCCTAGGATTATTCATCAAACGAGTTGTCCATACACACCACAAAAAATGGAGTGGCCGAGAGGAAGTATAGGCATTTGATAGAGGTTGCCAGATCAATGATATTCTATACAAATGTGCCAAAATGTTTTTAGTGATATGTGGATGTATCTGCTTGCTATCTCATCAACCGAGTCCCCACCAAAATACTTAAGGAAATTTCGCCATTTGAGGTACTAAACAAGATTAAACCGCCAGTTAATCACTTTCGTGTGAGTTTTTGTGTGTGCTTTATTTTAGTTCCCGGAAAAGTAAGGAACAAATTTGAGTCTAGGACTACAAAGGCTATGTTCATTGGATACTCTAATACTCAAAAGGGTTACAAGTGTTATGTCTCGGAACAAAGAAGTTGTTGGTATCTATAGATGTTCACTTCATGGAATCTGAGGGTTGCTATGATGAGAAGAACTTGGACAACTTGAAAAATCTGTTTAGTACACCCTCAGACCGTGCCACTAACCTAAGAATTATATTGGAAATGCTTGGGAATGGTCAAAATAATGAAAATGAGGTGGCCATGGCACCTACGACTCTTTCGGCACCGCAAGTAGGTGGAGAAAAACTCCATCTTGATCNGGGGGGGGGGGGGAGAATGAGGATGAACCCGAAGTTCTTGTTCAAGAAGAAGGTGAACCCAAAAAATCATTTTCAAGAAGAAGGTGAAGAAGGTTTATCAAGTCATGATCATGATGGAGTTCAACAAGAATTTAGTCATGATGGAGTTCAAGATGAAGTAAAAGATCAAGTTGAAGAAGTAAAACCTCTAAGGAGAAGCACAATGATAACGAAACCTTGGAATTGAATGAACACAATGGTATATTAAATAATGAGGTTGTGGCTCATCCCATTCAAGTTGTATGCTCTCTAGCTCAATTCCTTCAAGAGGATCGAGTGTGATGCAATATGGGTTGAGCATGAAGCTGAAGTTGAGCTAATTGGTATAATCCATGAGGTATTGGACCGAGAAAAACATATGGATTCAAGACAAATCATGTTGGGCTTTAATATCCATGAAGATGATATCTTTGGACAAGTTTTGGTCCACTCGAAGAAAGGCCCATCAAGCGAAATCCTAATATGGTCGAATAATATTTCAATATGACGGCAATTCAAAAATCTACAACCTCGCAAAAGGGCAAACCGAGATATTAAATTGTTCGATTTATATTAGTATTTCTTTG